>JAECUM010090677.1:0-14265 GCA_016617855.1 Megalonaias nervosa
ACATATCCCCTAGGGATGCCTTTAGCTTTCTTGGTCAGTTTATTGTCATCTAATATAACAGCATACATTTTGCTTCTTAGTCCAACAAACTCTCTCACAGGAACAAACATAAACTCATCCTTAAACTTACCAATAACTTTCTTGTTGGAATTATCATGAAATTCACTACAAGTTGGATAATCTGATAAATCGAACAAATCTTTATTATCGTAAATATCTTGATAGACATTTTCACAATTTATGTTGTATACTAGAGAATCCGTATCAGTAAGTAGTAACTCTGACTCTGGCCATACTTTTTTGGTAAAATTATAATGAAAATCGTACATCAGCCACTTTGATATATCAAGTACAGCTGCACCAACATATATTGGCTTATTTAACTTTAAATTTGTCTTTCGTCGTTGTATTGCGGCAAGATTTTCATTAAATATTTTCATACTAACAAATCCATCGTCGCTAACTAATTTATTTCTGCGGTTGATATCATTAACAATTTCTATCGAAACTCTCCGGCGTATATTTTCCATAGTCTTACCAAATACTGAGTTGTTCATTAACTTGAAAAAGTTTTTCTCAAATTCGGTTTTAGCTACAGCACGACGTTTCGTATTTAGGTTAATATAATCCGCCATCCACTGCGATTGATTAAACTTTAGCACACGATGGACTTTTCTCAGAATTAGTCTAGCATCTACTGCTTGCTTTAAATTTTTGTAATGCATGACGTAATTTCTTTTTTCTAACAAATTTGGAACTAACTTGTTAACGATAGAGCATTTTCCTATTGTCATAGCTCGTTGTTCAGGTGATAATAAACTATAATCAATCGTCATTGATTCTGCGCAAAATGGATAGTCGTTATGTAGATCGTGTAACGAACTGGGGTAGTCTATATCAACTTCAACAAAATATGAAATATCTTTGGGAAGATTTTTTTCAGTTTCCTTAAGAAATTGATTTGGAGTTATCCAATGAAACCCCCCGCAAGGCATTGCCTGTACCATGCTGGCACCATACAAATTCACACAGTCGAGATAAATAATGTAACTCGACGGACGATTTTTATCATAACTTTTTAAGTATTTATTATTAGCTGCTGCATATTTTTTTGTTATGACGCTAATTCCACGTCTGATGCCTTTTTCAATAAAGTTAAACATATCGATATCTGTTAAGAGTTCTAATTCTATCTCGCTAGTTTTAAGTAAAGCGTCCCAAGACAGCCCCGGAGCAGAATAATTCCAACAGGGGTCTAATCCGTAATTTACATGACTGACCTGACGAAAATTCTCGAAAACATCTGCTAGCAATAACACATCAGTTTTCAGATATAAATCGTGATAATCGCCGAGTGTTTTGCAGGCGAATTTAGTCCACATATCTTGCGCATATTTATACTCATCGTCGCTGATGTTTTCATTCTTGAGCTGCGAGTAAAATTTATCTTTGCTAGGTAGAGAAGTTTCACTAAATCTGCTCCAATCGTCGAGATACTCATAAGGAAAGATACCCTTTTTTGTCAGATCGATATAGTTTTCACCGAAGCAGCTGCGCAGATTATTGAAAATACTACAGCCTTTAACGAGCTCGTCTAATGATGCTGCCATAAATTGTATGCTGTCGATAAAGCGTAATTTGCCGACGGTCACCGACATATACTTTTCAAAATTATTTGGAATACATTTTATCACGTTATTTAGTTTTAGTTTAGCTTTAATGTCTTTATCACCAAAAGCTTCTACAATGATGTGACTGTCGTAGCCACGAAAGTTATGTAAAACTACGGGAATAAAATCTGGAGCATGAAACTTTAAATTGCAACTGTTATGAGCTGCTCCGCGATATTGGCCGGTTAAATGGCAGTGATCTCGCACCTTAGATTCCCCCAGAGGTTTTTCACAAATATGACAATTAACCGCCTCATCAAAGTCGAGTTGTTGTTTAGACGTTATTCTGATCGGAGCCGTTCTAAGTAATCTGTTAGAAATTGTATTAACTTCGTCTATTAAATTTTTTTAATAACCACACGGCAGGATTTTCACCTCTATATAACCTTATAGGAGATGAAAATTTATCGCTGGCGCAACAAACTACCTTATAAGCTACCCCGCAAGGAATATGCTGTTGTATCTTTCTTGTACTTGATTTGTTCGGATTATTTTCTGCTCCAGCTACGGGAACGAGTAGACACTCAAAATCGGCGTAAATAACAAAAGGAATACTTAGTTTATGATTATAATTTTTAAATTTTAATATTTTTTCTTTTTCGCTAGGCATAGTTATTTTTTGAACATTAACGCAATATTTGAGATGGTTCTGCAGTCTGTCATCGCTAGTAAAGCCGTGCAAACATCTATAACAGAAATATTTCTTGTTTTTGTTTTTACTGTACTGTCCGCCAACTAAGCCGTTAAAGTTTTTTATCCAACAGTAATGACCCTGATAAAATAATAGATTTATTGTCTTTTGCGAAGCATTTTCTGAGATGTATCTAGGGTAAACGTTTTCTCGTTCGTCTAGTCCGAAAACATTTACTGAGATATCGTTTTGTTTTTCGAACTTTGGTATATGATTTTCTGCTACTGGAAAGTTGATGCCATCAAAATTGAGCTCGTTCTTGTGCGGAAAGTACTTGTTGACGCGATCGGAATTTTGTTCTTTGGGAAACATCGCGGAAAGAATAGACCACTGGAAACATTTGTCATCGTTGTTTTTGACATTTATACAACATTTTTTGTTCTTAATTTTTTTAGGAAGGTCGACGTATAAATCTCCGCGAAGCACGTTATATTTCGCAGTGTGAAATAAAACTGCTTTTATCATTTCGAATTTCCAACCTGATCCGGATGAAGTAAATTCTTCTAGTTTTTTATTTATTTCCTGGTGTATTTCATCGGCGACCATAGCAATGTTTGTTCCAGTTAATATCTTTCTAGATTTAGCTGTTAAATAGGGTTCCGAGATTTCGCTGTCAAAAGTTTTTGTCTCTTCAACCGCGTGTAACTTTGATAAAATCGTATGATATTGGACTATGAGTTTGATACTTTTATGAACAGCGAGTTCTCGAGCTATAACGGGTTGTAAAAGATGATATAAATTTGTAGAGGTAAAATTAGCTAATATAGTCTGATCGTCGAGTTTGTAACTGTTGTCATATCCTGAAAATGCCGAAGCAATTTTTTCGGAGTTGATAATGCTCTTTTTAGCGATGTCGCGCAATTTCAGCATTATATGTATATGGTAATATTGTTTATTTAATTAAAATTTTTAATACTTTTAATTAGAGATATAAAACTTTTGTATATATATATAATGACAGAAATCCTGAGATATCTGCCACTGACAGCGGAAGAGCAAGAAACGTATCATGTTCACCCAACATACAACTTATATGCTGGAAATGCATTAGGTTCTGTTATTAACATAGCAACCAAAAAAGCTATTGGCGTACCAACTCCGGCTGGTATGTTAATTTCAGTAAAGGGTGCAGATAGAATCAAAATGTTTAAAAAAGATTTTATTTATACTTTGTTTTGCGGAGATATTCCAGAAGGACAGCGAGTATATAGAGCAAATGGCGCAGTTGCAGATGATAATATCGAAAATTTAGGATTACAAAACGAATATCAACCCCACCCAAAGTTTGATTTATACGAAGCAAATGATAAGGGAATTATTCGAAATATAAAAACTAAAAAACTATTAGGGAAATTTAGATAATGTTGGTTATTTACAAGTATTAGTACGTGGAACAAATACAGATTTTGTTTGTTATAGATCGCATAGATTTGTGTTCGAAACTTTTAATGGACTAATACCTAATAATTTAGTTATTGACCATATTAACAAAATAAAAACTAATAATAGTTTGGAGAACCTAGACTTAGTAACACAACAAGAAAATAGTAGAAGAGGAGATGCTGGTAATATTAATAATTTTAAAAATCCAAAATCAGTTATCTCAACAAATCTCGAAACTTCTGAGGAAGTGAAATTTAAATCAATAAATTCTGCCGCAAAATATCATAAAATTAATTCACGCACAGTAAAATATGTAGCTGATAATAAAAGAAGATCGGCAGTGTCTATGATAACACTTAATAGATTTAGTTTCAGATACGATAATTAATAATATTTTCTATATCATTACGAGAAAGACAATTATGACAAAATTCCATGACGCAGTCGCGATTTAATCGTATTGTCATTATTTTATTCGTATCAAGTTTTATTTTATCCGCTGCCGTTAACAAAAATTTATCAAATTCGCCTGATGCTATCATAACGTCAACGAAATAAAAATTATAACCCAGCAAGCAATTTCGAACTGCTTCGGCTAATTCTTTCTTGTTTAGAATATTAACTCTACAATGATATTTTATTTCCATATTATTTATTAATTAGATAAAAGATTATTATTATAATGAGCTTAATCGAGAGGCTGGCTCAGATATATTCGGAAGATTTTGTTCCAGTTTTAAATGTTGACAGATTTGCTGATTTCATCGACCGTGCTGAAAATGATATTTTCTATAACTATGACGATGATGACGAAGATGATGTTGTTAGCAAGAAATATTTAAGTAGACCAACAACTGGGCGATATGATGTTAAGTACCACATTGCCAAAAAAATATTAAAATTTAATTTTAGTGTTGCCGAGCATCAAATATTTTGGCAACTTATAAGGCCATTCCTAAACGTAAAAGTACCGGGCCAACAAAGAAACATAAAATACGATTTTATTTTTGTTAAAATATTTAATTTAATGTCAGTCGATGATGCGAGAAAATTACACTTAATTTCTTTATGTAAACCTGTAAAATGTAAGTCAGTACTGATAAAATACGAGCAAATTTATAATAATATTATTCAGTCGATGCAATCGCAGTCGATGAAATCGACCGAGTTGGTACCCAACTATTAAATTTATCGCTATATCCGCGCCATTTAACTAAACTTTTGTTGCCGCGCTTTCTAATAACTTTTTCGATAACAAATATATCTTGTTCTGTTTTTTGAAGTTCTTGCTCGTAAAAACTGCCAGTTATAGGTTCTCCTAATAAGTCTTTCAGCGAATATGTAACTGGTATTGTTAAAAGTACTTTATCAACAACAAATACTTCTTCACTCCAGTTCGGAGTAAATCCCTTTTCAAACGTTTTCTTAGTCAACGAAATTCTAACTTTATCGCCAACTCTAAATTTATGTCTTCGGTACATGTTTTCGTTAGCTAATATTGGATTTGTAAGCGCGTCGTTTGGTGACATTTTAGTGGTTCGGTGTTTCGTGTTATTGTATTCGTCAACGATATTCTGTAAGTTGTCGATGTATTTATTCGTGTTTTTAGCTGTCAAATATTTATGAATTTTTTCGTTAAGCGTGCGATTAAATCGCTCGACGATGACGCTTTTTCCCTCATTTCCAGTTACGTATTTTTTAATGTTATTTTGTTCCAAAAACTGCTCGAACTTTTTGTTAAAAAACTCTGCTCCGTGATCGGTCCAGATTTTGTTGGACTTTCTTTCTGTAGTTGTTATTATGCGCTTTAACGCGTCAATCATTGAGGCCCCCGTTTTATCCGAAACTGGTACGCTAAAAGCATATTTACTAAAAACATCGACAACATTAAAAAGATATCTCTGCGGAGCGCCATCAGCGCCAACGTTAAATTGAGCTAGATTTGACATATCAACTAAATCTATCGCCCAAATATCATCAACTGCATTTGCTACAACTTTACGTCGCGGAAACTTTTTTTTTTTAGGTCTGTGTAGTTCAGCTGCAAGGTCATCGTATAAGTCTCTGCCTAGTCCGAGTTTATATTTTGCTCCAATAATACCCTGTACCAGCCTACGGTCAACAAGCTCTCGCATATTTTCTGGTTTCATTTCGCGAAGTTCGTCTAACATTACTTTGTCGCAGCTGTGTTTTGTTTCGCCATTTATATCTCTGTAGCAGATATCATGACGCATCGCTATTGCATCAACCTGATTGTAAGGTTCTTGTCCTGGCAGCGGATTATCATTTTCGTCAAGTTGCTCATCAAGCGGATTCCACGGACCAGTATATTTATGGCCTGGCAATGTCCAACCGCCTTTCGGTTTCGGCAGTTTGCCAATTAATTTATGTATATCTATTCCCGTTCCATTTATTTCTCTGTTGTTGCATTTCTGGCAATATGTAACAATTTTATTTTGCTCTAGACATAAATCTCTATCAGCGTCGCAGTTGCACTTCATTATTTATTTAGTCGTCTACTAAAATAACGTCAGGACAACCAGCCCCTGACTTTGCTGCTGGCAAAAACATACTTTTCTTTTTCCACAGATTGCGCAAATACTTTTCAGCATTATTCTATTATTCTTTGTCTTTTCCGTTTTTTCGTCTTTATTTTCTGTTTTAGTTTTACACTTGAGACAATATGTTGACATTGTATATCAGTGAGTTTAGATAAAATTAATTGCAAGTTTTACAAAAATTAATTGCAAGTTTTACAAAAATTAATCGCGATCTCATCATTAGCGCGAGATGGTTGTTTGTCAAATTGTAAAATAAACTTTAAAAAATCTGGATTTTTGGTCATCTGTTTAATGAACATCACGCAATAATAACCGCAAGCGGAAGTTCCAACTGGCTGAATCTGATTAGACGAATAATTTATTATTTTGTATTTACTCATATATCGTTTTACCGCATCACTCGGTGGAATTCCGAACGAGTCGAAATAATTGTTATCAAAAACAGCTACCCAATGTGTACCAGATCCGTCATTAAAATCTTGTATATTTATAACGCAAGAACCCGGCAATGCTGGAGGTGTGAGTTCATCTTTGGAATAAACTCCGCGAAAATTTTTAACTTTTTGTAATTTATCAAGTATATCAAAATTACTTAACGGAGCCGACTTTGTCGGCCGCGACTTTATCTCCTTGTTCCTGGCAGCATTAGTCCTCGTCCTCGTCCTAACAGGCCCGGCAGTAGACTTCCCGCCAATCCTGCCAGTAATGGGGCTATTGGAAGAAATCCACCTTGTTGTGTCTTTTTTTTTTCGTCTTTCTTTTCGTTGTTGTCTTTTTTCTAACAGTTTTTCGTTTAGGCATTATATTTAATCTTTAGACAAAAATTTTCTTTATACCACCACCTTTAACTGCCTTTTCTGATGCGCCATGTACTGCTCCTGACGCCGCTGCTATCCCTAATGTTCCAAGTACTGGCAAAATTTTAGGCAGTAACGTTTTGGCTATAACTGATAGTGCCGGACCGAAGAAACCGCCGTGTTTGGACATCGCAGTTATTTGTGCGGCGCTCAAGTTTAAAACGAAAGGTTTTTTTGCGATCGTATTTATTCGCTTGATTTTTGGTTAACAATAATTTTGTTAAAGTCCCCAAAGCACCTGGGTTGATCTTTAGTGAAACCGACCTCCGCTTCGCAACAGCAGTTGTTAATTTTTTAACTTGGCCATCGGTTAAATGCATTTCTTTTATAATATATTTTGTCATCTTATATAACGATCACAGATTAAACTTGTATTGTCATTTTACCTCCGACAGAGTCGATTGTTACAGATCTGTCGCTTAACACTAATGCATATACGTTTAACGCCGCTGCTGGAACGTCTCCGAGCGTCCAAGTAACCTCAATATCAGCTGTGCTGTCCACAGCTCGCTCGCTATGTTTACTGACGTCAAAGTAAAATATCGGATAAAGTGTACGAAATTCTTCTACTGATATCTGAGTTCCGTCTCCAGTATCTTGATATTTCTGCATCGAGTCGAGCAGGTACATATACGGTCTAGTATAGTTTTTATTCTCGTTATCTGCAAAATTGCATTCGATAGCTCGTTCTGGATATTGTTTTGAATTTATTCTAGCGTATATCCGTCTGACATCAGCGTTATCAAATATTGCATTATTTTGTAGTTGGCTTCCACGTCGAGCTTGTTGTTGAAATACAACGAATAAATGACGCGGTAGCTGCTCACTCGATGTTGTTGTAACTCGCCATGTGTAGTCGGTGGTATTCGGAACTGCTGTTTGATATATTTTATGTTGCTGAAAATGAATTTTACTGGTGCGTTTTGCCAGCAATTCATCTAATTCTAATGCTTTAGTGACCGACGGAGTTATTCGTGGCATCCACAGCGCAAGTTTGTTTATGATAAATTGTACGTCGTCCCCGCCAAATCTAAACAGGCAATCATCTCGTTCTGCTCGATCTAAAATAAGCGTATGTTTAACTCCACGAAATACTTTATCATAGTCCCTGCAAAAGCCAAATATTGTACTTAGTGGCAGCATCATTGTAATTTGACGTGATACTGCTGCAAGTGCCTTTCTCTTAGCATAACCATCATTATAACTTCTATTTCGAAATCCAATATTTTCAATAACTAAATTTAACATTGCAACGCCGTCTGCAGCTGCTCCTGGTGGTGCTATACCAAGATTAGTACAAGCTGCAGTAAGTGAAACTCTTACAGCGTCTGCATTAGCGGCTGCAGCTGGTGCGACTATACCTAAAGCAGCAGCATTAACGATAAGAAAATTTCTTACGATTACAACATCTGCAGCAGCATCAGCTCCGTGTACTAAAATACCTTTTGAAATAAATTCATTTGATGCAGGAATTATTGCTCCAGCTCCAGTATCTTTAAACCACATCATATTAGTTGCAGTTGATTTGGAGTAATCATCGGAAAACAAAATAATATTTAAGGCTGTACTTGCAACTTGTAAGTGATTTGAAATATCTTCGACAGTTTGATTGGCCAGCTGATATCGAGCGCTTCGAAATAAACACCAACCATTATTTATAAGAGCTACTTCTGCATTAGCTGCAATTGCGGCAGGTGGATTAGGTGCGGCAGGTGCTGTCATAATCCGACCACGAACTTCTAACATTGCTTTGTGAGGCAGCAGAAATACGTCCTCGTCTCGTGTATTAAATGTTCTAACGCCAGCCTTATTAGGCTCGTTAGAATTTTCATCGAGATATTCAACATATTCAAATTCCGTTACTGCGTCGTCTTTGTCAGAAATTTCTGCAAAATCGAGATAATTTTTCGCAGACATCTTTTTATTTTATTAGGTTATATAAAATTATTGCGGCGTTGTAACTTTAGATATTAAATTTTGTATAATCTGCTCGCCCTTCGGTGATAAAAGTTTTTTTGTTGTTGTTATCATCGCGCGTTGGGTTTCTTTTGTTGGTGCTATTTCCGAAATAACTTGCTTGATTTCGGCTTGCGTCTTAGGTTCGCCTTTTATTTTATCAGATATTTTTTGTCCCACTGCAGTTCCAGCAGCAGATGCAGCTCCAGTTGCAAAAGCTTTACCTGCGTCAAGTGCGATTGGCGCAACTTTACGAGCTAATCCTGGAACATTTTTAACAATTTTAGTAAATATATTTCCGAAAAATCCTCCTACTATTTTTCTTCTGTAAACTTTTTTCTGTTTCATTATATATCTGAGGTTGTATAATTTTGTTGTCAATCACGAAGTGATTGCGCGTAGGTGTACGTAATAAGTAACGATCTCATTATTCAGATCCAGCTGTCTTCCAGATTGGTCTGTTAATTGCATATTTACTTCTGTTATTTGATTTTCAACATTTAACGGATAATAAATAATATGACGTGGACTGATTTGCATGAGAGAACCTGGCGGAACTTCTGGTGAAAAACTATATATTGTCTGACCTTTGCTACCTTTAGCTGAATAAGAACCAGACGCGATCGAACAATTTACCAATATCGAGTTAACTTCAGTTATATTTACTGGAAATTCACCATCAATTGTTTTGATGGGTTCTATATCAAAAGATTGATATATAGCAGCTTTAAATCCTATCAATGATGCAAAACCTTGAGATAAAATAACAGCAAATCTATTTTTTAACGTTATTCTAGCTCGCAGAGTATTATAATTCGGTGCTAGCTCAAATTCATCTGCATTGCCACTATTTTTCGTTATAAGTTCTTTTATCGTTTTATTCAAATCAGTTATGTTGTAGGCGCCTTGTGGAATTTTAATTGTTATAAATTTCTTATATAATGGAGAACTTTCACTGTTAGAAGTAAATAAAAACTCATTATTAACACCTGTCTTAACATTTGCCATAGTATTCCAACAAGTGCATGAAATTAATCCAATTTCGTATTGTTTTTCACGATTTAGTTCTATTGGCGGAACATACTTTACTGAGAAGTTCGCGCTATCTTTATCAGATTGGCTGGAGTCGAGTAATAATGTTGCCGACATTTATTATTATATTTTTATAAAATTAAGTCGCCGCGATTAAGTCGCGGTGTTAAGTATCGTATTCGTCAGATGATAATAAATTTCTCGATCTCAAATTATCAAGTATGTCGATGATTTCATTGTCGATTTCAGCACCAACATTTCCTGCTTCTTTTGATGATATCAATAGCATCAATCTGCCGATCAT
Organism: Megalonaias nervosa; assembly: GCA_016617855.1. Taxonomy (NCBI): domain Eukaryota; kingdom Metazoa; phylum Mollusca; class Bivalvia; order Unionida; family Unionidae; genus Megalonaias; species Megalonaias nervosa. The sequence goes on from JAECUM010090677.1 coordinate 10,455, forward strand.
TTCAGTAACTGATGCGAATATTCTGACTCCAGTTCCTGTTTTCTTTCTATATTTTTCTATATATTCTTCTGCATGTTTTTTGCTTAATAGATCAAATTTTCTTTTAAAATTCCACCCCTTGCCAAAACCTTTTGGTCTGTTATTTTCTGCTGTTATTCCAAATATGGTAGCAATAACACCATATCTCATTCTATCATAAAGTGGAAGCATATCTTCTTCTTCTTTGGCTGTGTTTAGCTCATCTTTAGCAGCATCTCCGTCTTTTATTATTACATTTATTCTACCAATTAATGTGTTATACTCATCATCACTCCATTTATTTATATTATCAAGATCTTTTATTTTTTCTTTCTCTAAAAATTTATCATATTCATCCTTTGTTATCTCATTATTTGCTTCTTTTATATGCCATCGTCTTTGCTCTCCAACTTCCATATACTTTACAGTCAACTCGCCAACTCTTTTTTGCTCTTCTTTAATATCTTTTACTTCTTTTGTTAAATTTGTTATAATATTTTTAATTTCTTGTGTTGTTAATTCTGTTAATCTTCGTTCAAGTTCCAGCGGATTATTCAACAATCTTTTTACTTCAGCTCGTCTTGCAGCAGGATCAGCTATATTTGCTGCAAGTGCCTCAGCTAATCTCATTTTCTCTGCATCAGATCTGGCAATAACTCTTCCAGCAGCAGCCTCTTGTTGAGCAATAACTCTTCCAGCAGCTTCCTCTTGTTGAGCAATAACTCTTCCAGCAGCTTCTTCTTGTTGTTCTTTAACTAATCCGAGTAAACCTTTCTCTTGAATTGTTTAACTTCTTCTTCTGACAGTGGTTTAGTTTCTGGTTGTTTTCCAAGTAAAGCCTCAGTAACTGGTTTGAGAACTTTAGCTGCTGTTTCTGCTGCAGTAACTTGACCACGTCGAGCTTGCTGTACTAGCTGTTTAAATTTTGCCTGAGATTGCGCAAGTTTTTTTAGATTTCTATATGTTTTCTGTACTTTGCTTGTTTTTCCATTAATTATATACTATTTTCTATAAAAATTATTGTATATAATTTTCAATACAACATCGAAACATTTTACTCTTATCATTCGTTAACTTATCGAATAAAAAGAAATCGTATCTATTTGCCGTTGCTTGACGATATAGTTCAATAAATTTATCTTTTGTTACGTCACCGCATTGTTCGTTCGCGATATTTCTAACGTCAACGTTGTCAAGTCCTGGAAATAATATAAAACAACCAGTATTTCGCCTAATGAATCTGTCGACATTATAATATCCTTGAGCGAGATAAATAGAATTACATTTCTTATTTCGCGACAGTGAAAAATACGATCTGATTTTATTCATTTCTTCATTGTTTAGCGGAATATCATCAAAAACAACTATTTTGTGTTTAATTGTATAAATATAAACGCGATCGTAGTTAAAATTATCTCCGAGAAGTAAATTCATAAGTAAATTTGTTTTGCCAGATCCAGTTCTACCAACTATAAGATAATGACAATCTGGAAGCTCATTGTTATGTTTATGTTTCACCAACCGCTCCGTATCAAAGTTTAATATAGACGATTTTGCCATTATATAATTTTATTGTATATAATTTTGTCAAGCAGTAAATAAATAATGAGCTTTTACTCAAAATTTGGAACAACAGTAGGAGATTCAACAACTGCTCAGCAAGGTGACTTATCTAAGTACGCAACTCTTGATCAGCTCAAAAATGAAATTACTAATTTATTAAATATCACAAGTGTTGATCAAAATGAAGTCGTCGTTTTTCAGGACAAAGAAGGACGATTAAAAACGAGTAATATACAACTATCAGATGTTCTTGTACGAATTCCCGCCGCGGTTGTTAATAATATAGTTACTTTTGCCGATCAAGGTAAAATACAAGATTCGGGCAAGTCCGTTAACGATTATGTTAGGAAAGCTGGCGATGTATTTACTGGTGACATTATTATGTCAGGAAGAAAAATTACGTATCTTGGAGATCCAATCGCAGATACAGACGCAGCAACAAAAAAATACGTCGATGATCAAGAATCCAAATACGTGTCAGTGCGCGGTGGTATAATGCGTGCATTTCTCAACATGAATAGTAATGGTATTAATAATCTCAGAACACCAGAAACAGATTTTGACGCTGCAACGAAGAAATACGTCGACGATAAGGAAATTCCAATAATGACTTCGTTAACGACTATCAATGATGGAATTGCTACATTTAGAACTGAATATTTTAATCATGTACAAACATTTCTAAATTTTCGTAGAAATGTAAACAGAAATATTAATGACTTTTTTGGAACTCCACCAACTGTTATTATTAATCTCGCTGACATTAACACGAAAATCAACGATATCATTAGTGGCATTCCTAATATTATTCAAAAAACTAATCTCGTTAAAATTCCACACAAGCAGATCATTAACATGGTATATACGGTAGCATCAGGAAAAGCAACATGGTCGCAGCAAAATAACACTTTTAAACATACCGCAGAGGTCACTGGTGTATACAGACTGTCCGTATTTAGCAGTGCAAAATTCAGTATATTTACCACATTTCCATGGCGTCATTCAGCCGATGATTTTTCTGGAATTGTGTCTATAGTGTTAAACAAAGATGTCGAGGAAACGTTTATGCTGATAGCGAATGATAAAAAGTTAACCGCAGCGACTTATTGGTGGTGTATTGAGTTTGTAGCTGAAACTCCCGAATTAGTTACTTAAATAACGATGTAAAATATGTAAACAAATATTATATAATGAAAAAAAATATAGTCGATTTTAATCATATTTCAGAAAACATTCCGAAACAAGATGTTGACGCTCTAATGCAATATTACAGATACTATCATAAAAATCTTTGTTGCGTCAAAAAATGTTACAAATACTATGCAAAAATACTGCGAGTGATATCATATCTACCGCTGCTAATGACCGGCTCTGGTATAATTTCAAGTGGCGCATCAATGAATCCGTTTTTGTTAATAATATCCGGCGTTGGTGTTTCTCTTGCAGCAGCTTGTAAAAAAGTTGAACCTCGACTCGCAACTAAAAAAAATGCTTGCAAAACAGCAAGTATAACTTATAAAAAATTACTTGATCAAATTCGATCTTATTTGCGCGGCATAAAATATGATATGGACGATTTAATACGCGAATTCCGCATTATTGATAGTATGTTAACAGATATTCTGCCAATGAGAGTTAGCAAATACGAAAAAGATTATAATAAAAAAGTAGATGTTTAATTAATTTTGTGTGGCTTTAGTAATATCGTTATCAAATAATATATCAACCATATTGTCAATAAATGTCATCACATCATCTGCCCATCCCGCTATTCTCATATCGCTTTCAACCGCGAATAACCAAACCGACCCATATTTCGGCGATATATGATAACCCACATTTTTAATGCAATCGCTTATTATTTTAGGTTTTATCCCAGTATATCCTGACGATGCTTTGATCGAGTTAAATCTTTTACAAAATCTGTTTGTTAGATCGAATCCAACATGTCGTACTGAATGACAGAATGACATTATATATATATATATATATATATATATATATATATATATATATATATATATATATATATATATATATATATATATATTATTTGTTTAATATAACATTTCGACCAATAAGTACTTAGTAGTAGAGAGAATTGATGCATCCTTTCTCAGAGACCCTCGGCCCCAAAGCGTAGTACGTTAACATCTTTGTCAGAAAATGTGTTATTATTTTGAGCTAACAAAGGCTGCTGACAAAAATGTTAACTTATAACGTTTTGGGA
>JAECUM010090678.1:0-30463 GCA_016617855.1 Megalonaias nervosa
TATATATTTTATTTGTTTAATATAACATTTCGACCAATAAGTACTTATTAGTAGAGAGAATTGATGCATCCTTTCTCAGAGACCCTCGGCCCCAAAGCGTAGTACGTTAACATCTTTGTCAGAAAATGTGTTATTATTTTGAGCTAACAAAGGCTGCTGACAAAAATGTTAACTTATAACGTTTTGGGAGGGCCGGGGGTCTCTGATAAAGGATCATCAATTTCTCTTTACTACTTTTAATTCTGGATTTGTAACGGACGGTGAAATGCTAGGCACCTGCCTTTGGCAATGAGTTATATTCGTATTACCTAGTTTAAATATGCCATTCGAGATATCATTATCGTTGATTGATTGTTCATCTGTAAATAGAAATGAAGAAATAATGCTTGTAGTTATGCTTATTTATGCGAGATTATTAGGTTATCAAGTGAAATATAATGCATTACCAAGTAATTTCTGCATGGCTGATCACTTTAAATAATGCATACAAGTGAGAATTTAATCCCTAGCTAGAAATGGTGTAAGCTGTACACCCATTTCGCTACAGAGTTTTCTTCTTAATATAAGGCGAATTCTTTCACCAGCCAAAAAATCCTGAACCGTAAACCATTCTTGTCATATAATGTTATCGCCTATACAATGCAAATTTTCTCTATTTATCTAGAAAAAGTGAACTCGTGTTTTTGGCAAGATTCCACAAAAGAAATTATGATACTGTTTCGGTTTAATGGATAGAAAGAAATTGAAAGACTTTTTCTGCTTTTTGAAAATACATCAGATATTTCCAGAACTTTCTAAATCGATTAATATAATGCTGGAGAAAGGCCAGTATAAGTGTGGGTTGATAACGAACTAGTAAACCACGAAGGAATAATCTCCGAACATTCGGCAAATAAAGAAGTACGAGCAGCAAAAGTTACAGAAAAGAAGATACACTTTAGAGGGGAAGAAATTCTGATGTTATGAGTGACCAGATAAAATTGTATATAATAAATGTTAAAAGGTAATATTATATGAATTTCAAAAGTTGTAGGAAATGTAAGATTGTAGTAATTATTTGCATCCAACAATATGATATAAAATGTGCAATGTCTGATATTGTAACGAATTCATGCGGATTTGGAACCTGGTGGAGAATTATCCCAATGCAACAAATATGTATGTCTCAGTTCGGTTTAATAGTAATAATTTAATAATTATAATGAAAACCATGCAGCTCTTGGATGGTAATGAGCTTTGTCATTTTAGAGTGGATGAATGTGTTATGAATGACCCACTCTGGTGGGAGAGCCAGCTGAGTGATAAAGATTCTTCTACAGAGCAAAGTTTCTAAATATATTAAACAGTATAAGATGGGTGTTGGACATGATTGAATATTTAATATTTCACATAGAAAGGTATCCTAGGTGTGGATGATTTAAGCCCATTTTTAGATTTGATTAAAATGTTTGAACAAATGCAACATGTGTCATGGTAACATCTGAAAAACTGGACACAACAATAACACTGATTTCTGCTTCAGATGTTATCGCAGGAATGAGTAATTTCTCACGTAAGCAAGACTATATAATAAAACCTAATACACAAAGAAGAGACAGGATGTAGGTCCAAAGTTCATTTGTAGAAACTTCTAAGTTGTAACCAAATACAACCGGTTAATAATATTATATAAAGGATGTGGCAAACAACAGATACAACAGGTTATTTCATGGGGAATACCAGTGTCCTAGACCAAGACCCAAACAAATATGTTTATCTCTATTGATAATGATTCTTATATTTAGCCCACACTCACAGAGAAAATATTTGGTATTTATTATTTGTTTACCGTGATAAAAGTTACTGGTCATAAATACATCCAATTAAAATCAAGAGGTTCAAATTTTTGAACACTGTCCCCACACGCTCGAGAGCAGGGTAGCACTGGAATAGACTCATAAATAAGCAATTTTCCCCTGCCGATCCGTGTTTGTACAAATACTTCCTTTCCCCGCCAATACACCTGTAATGGCTTCTCTTTGGTACATAATTATACTTTTGTTGTTCAACTTACAAAGTTTACTTTTTAAGTCAGTTGCCTCCGCCGATGTACAATGCACCAGTGTTACACTATTGGTGAGTTGGCATTACATACTAAGGTCGCACCTCGTGAAATCCAATAAATGTCGCTAAAACAAGCACAGAAATATCGAATAGATCCTTCAAATTACAGCATAACTTTAAGATCTCGTAAACTTTGCAAGGTCAATCTACAATGATTCAATAACAGCATAAATATAAAATAAAACATGGTGGTTTAGTATTTGAGTGTTTGTGTGTGTTTTTCGACATTTAACTTAACTTTGAAAATTTTAGTCATATCGTTACGATGTCTGCAGTGTGGCAGTTTATGATGGTATCTTCCACTGGGGTATCATTCCACAGACACGTAGCATCAAGTCCCACCAAGTCACATTATCCTGACACCAGGCCGCCCAGTCCTAGCACTAACCTCTTAATGCTGAGTGCCAAGAGAGGCAGCTGCTGGTACCAAATTTTTATAAGTCTTTCGAATGACTCGGCCGAGGTTCGAACCCGAGTCCTTCCGCTTCCGAGGCGGACTTTAACTACTTAGGCCACATGAGCGGTCTGATTTAGTATATGAACTAGTTGTTCAAAATCAAACATAGAAATGGCGACTTAATTTTACAAACAAATTAGTTTGTAAAACCTGAAGATTCATGATACGGTATTGAGAAGCGAAGTGGACTCACGTGGGCAACAATCACGGATGAACAGCTGTGCGAACATCCTCAGTGTGGAAAAGTCATGAAGGATTTAGAAGACGCTTTGGGTCAGGGAATTTGAAATTGGTCAGTCGGTCTTAAACTATCATTACCATACTACTCCTTGAGCGCGGCGAATGCGTAAGCAGAGCCTTACTACCACTTTCCGATCATGGGTGGCTTTGGCTCAGGACGGGCCCATAGTAATGTGTACGACGTCTCATTTATGCGGCGCCAAGATGGTGACCACCCTGAAATCCTTCCTAATACAACATAAATATTGGGGATTTATAAGGTAAGGTAACAACTGGTGCTACGTTTTATGCAACCGTCAATGAGGCCTCAGATCCCAAATATGAAGTTTATATCAGAATTGAATAAAATTGGTCAATATCTTTGTTTTAGGGTTAGACTACTTGTTGAAGAACTTACTTAAACGATTTAAACATGTCTACGACGTACCCCTTTCTTTCTGGTTTTGACTCCAGGACACGATTCTGATAACTAACGAGTGAAAAGATCCGCGATATCGAGGCCAAGCTCGATGCTGAGATTGAGCTACGCCGCTCTCTCTCTCTCTCTCTCTCTCTCTCTCTCTCTCTCCAAAAACGTATCGGAGGGCTCTCGACGTTAAGGTGGTGGCGTCTAGTAACGTAGCCATATGTGTAGAGATCGCTGGTACGGGGGTACCTTAGAGGCTGTTCCTCTCATTATTCCTTTGGAAGGCGTGTCGCTCGCGTGCGGACATTTCTCTCAGGCAGGACAGCTCACCGAACGCCTTCTCTGAGTGAAGCCAAACGTCGTGACCAGATTCTAGCCCTGGCCGAAGGTAAGCTCAACTCAGTCGCAGACCCTGGTCTCGCAATCTCTCCATGATGCTACCTGTCTGGAAATGAGTTAATTCTAGTTCTGGATTAGACTAACAAAAAATCTTTAAAAATATCGTAGGTAAAGCATTTGCTGAATAACCATTCTGAATGGCAAAGTATAATTAGACTACATTCTTAATCATTACAATTTGTCCTATTACGCTTCCTTGCAATTAAATGATTTGCAAATATCATGATTATCCAAAAGTATTTTTTTTTTAAATCGTCTTGGATGGATGTTCTTTTAACATGGGCAGAATTTATGATGATAAAAAAGAAAGAAACGTCATTGAAATGTCACTTGAGGGTGTCTGGAGAAATAAAGTATAAAATAACGATTAACAACAGACCAGTCTTGTATCGCTTGTGGCTGTGGAAGGGAATATAATTTATATGCCACTTCTTGGATAAGCAAGGTTTATACTTATCATATAAAGGGTTTTATGGTCTATATGATTTTCACCTCAGATTACACAATACTTTGATATTATAAGTGCGATCAGGCTAGATTTGAAAAGATTTAATTGGCAACATGAAAAAAAATCTGCACCCTTCCCCACCCCCAGAAGAATATTGAAGTTAGGAATCAAAACAATATGCAGAGAGATATATAATGGCTTAATAAAGTCATTATTATAGTGACCCAAAGGACAAGAAACCTTTTATATTAAATTCAACATTCCAAAATACAAGAATTAGTGGAATAAGGTACAATCTATTCCGTATAAAATTATTTTGGATATAAAATTATGGTGGTTTTAGTTTAGAATTAACCATCACATACTGACTACAAATAGGGTTTTTTTTTATTCAAAATATGTTTTGTAGCTGATAAAAGAGGTAATTTCTGTAATAGTGAGGTTGAAGAGAATTAAATTAATTTTTTTTTTTAAATTATCTTATCGCTGTCAATCAATTTTACATAGAAATATCAATGACCCAGTACAAAGAGAAACAATGAATAATCAAACACAGAAAGAAACACAGTCGCACCAGCAGAAAGAATATCCGAATAGTTCTAATTACCTTTTATGTCACGTTATGGTGAGAGGAGGGCGAGGGGCGTCGCCAGCTCGCTATCGTATAAAAGTCAGAACGACGCAACCGGAACACTTCGTTAAGAATGTTTTCTATACTGTAAGCTGGTTAAAATTATGCCCTGGAAACACTTAAAATGTAGGACCTTCTAGGGGTTCGTCCCCCCTCCAGCCCTCAACCTGGAATTCTGTTCCGCAGACCATTCACTTTCTTGTTTACGCTTCCCATCACCACCAACAAAAACACCCCAATACTAACGATTTTTCTTTATCCGCCCATTAATTAATGTTTTAACAATTGTTTATAAATAATAGAGAACTAATTAAAATAAAATACATTTTATTCATTTCATCAGGATATTGATACTGTTTTTGATAACATCTATCAGAAACTAGTTGCTAACATCACATTGCACCACAAAGAAGTTACCGATGAATCCAGACGGACACTCAGACAAGCATGGGCGTGTCTCACGTCACAAAAGCAACCCATCTCGTCCAACATCATACATGAAGTTTATTCAAAACGTTGAGAAAAGTATATTGTAAGAAAGTAATTTTTACATACATAACAAAACAAAAAGTTTTTACATTCTTAATTTTTCTATATACGGGGAATTTTTACATCTGACTGGTTAGCAGCAAAACTCTCAGAAATTTTAAGTTATTAGTCTTGGCAAAAACGTACAAAAGGTAGCCAATTTCACTGTACAAAACCATGAAATAACACGTGAGGACTGTGAAACTCTTGGAGTACATATTGATTCTCAAATAAATTTTAGCAACGACATATCTAAACTCGGTCAAAATGCATCAAAACAATTAAACATCTTGCAACGTACTAACCACCATGTGTCCACTAATACTGAGCTATTAGGATACAAATGATTTACTGGTCAAATTTTAACTACTGACCCCTTATTTGGCATTTCTGTAGGAAAATGGGGGAAAATACGGTATAAGGCAGCAGCAGAGGAGGTGAACAGACCATTTGGGTTTCGCACATACTTTTGTCCCAACTATGAGAAAAAAAACTGCTATTCTTTATACTTGTTCTCGTCAACTATCACAAAACAACGAGAACAACTTCGAGGTAGGACCTCCTCTGCTGCTAACAAATGTCTCTTGTGAATTTACAATTTAACAAATGAACATATTATAATGAACAACTGCAAGTGGTTGTTAAAGACATCTGCAGTCTGCAATAAACGATGTCGTTGAGAATACTGCGCTCCTCATAATCGACATGTGAAGAAATCTCCTGGTTTGCAAATCTGTATCGGATGTGGATTGTCATCACGGTCTGTTATTTGTGCAGCGTGTGGTGGTAACAAGTACAGCGCGTTAATGTATTATTATCGAAATCGAATTCCACGGCGAGGTTTTATCAAAGATAATCCTCCAACTGTACGTGAATATTTACATAATTATGCTAAAATAACTCCTGTTATTGCTGACCAAGACGAAGATTTCAGAATAATAAACGAGCGGAAACAACGTGATGAGCAAAAGCGAGAAGAGTACAAGGCGATCGAAGAAGCAGAACGAATAAAGAAGATCTGTAGAAAATTAAGATGTACCTAGAAGAGTATATATCTAAACAATTCACCCTCTGCTGCTATAAATTAACCAAAGATTTTATCCAGACCTATACGATATCTGGATCTTGGGTCATGTAGATTTATTGTTATAAATCCGAACGGAACAGCTTGTGCTTTTGAAAAGAAGTTTTTAAATTTAATCATATCCATGTCTCCTGAACACCAAGTATAATAAATATTCCGTAAAGTATAATTATCTACTCCATTAAACACAACCAAAATATTACAGTTATCTCTGATTACCTTAGGTATTTGCGTATATCGTTGTGTAACATAAATCACGTCAGTATTTTTATGCCTACCTCGAGAAAATATTCTAGCTGGATTTGATTGTCTGTCCAGCATCACATCATCATATACTACGAGATTATTAATGAATCCATCTAAGTCATCTACGGATGGGGCTTCATCAATATCGGTGATAAAATCAACAATATCGTTGCCATCTTCATTCAATAATTTTGCATTTTGATTAAAATCTTTAAGTACTTCATAACATCTTTGATCATCTACAGATGGTGCCACTAAATATAATTTGTCCCACTTCATCCACCTCATTATCAGATTAAGTAATAATTGTGTTTTACCAGATCCAGATAGACCTATTATAATCATTCTGATAGAATTCGGAAGCGCTGGATGATGCTTAACTGGTTCTTGTTTTCGTGTCGCTGAGAAATCAATTATATCCATATAATAAATAATATGAGTTTATATTGTGTTCGATGCAGAGTACCCACATCCACGACTGGATTGACAACGATAACAACAAAAAATAAAAGACGTGCAATTACAGGTAAATATGTAAAATGTGGCACACAAAAATATAAATTTATCTCCGGACACAAAGTGTCAGGTGGTGATATAGCCGCTTCATTAGGGAAATTGCCAGGAGTTCCATGGGCTAAATACCCCGGTGAGAAACACCTTCCTGGATATAATTATTGTGGTCCTGGAACTCGACTTGATATCCGACTTGATGATCAAGATCAACCAAGACCAGGAGAGCATCCAGTAAATAAGATTGATCAAGCATGTCATGTTCATGATGTTGCTTATAAAAGTAAAGATTTACAACAACGGCATCTCGCAGATGTGAAATTGATTCATGCGTTAAATTCTATATCTAATAAATCTCTCAGAGAAAAACTCGCTAGTTTTCTAATAAAAACTGCTATGAAAGGTAAAATAACGTTAGGGGCGGGTAATTAATTATATAATTATTATAATGGAATCCATTTATTATTCCCCGAGAGGATATTGGAGAGGCAAAGCAGCGATTACTAAACTTGCTGAAGCAGCAAAAGTCTCACGCGTTGTTGCTGCAGCGTGGTTAGCACGACAGGCAATATGGCAAATCTATCTACGTCCACCTAAAAATATTCAATACGCACATTTTGATGTCAGCGTCCCTAATGAAGTTCATCAAGCAGATATTTTGTTTTTACCACACGATACTATTAAAACACGTGGACGAAAATCACGCACGTACAAATACGCATTAACTGTTGCTGACGTTGCAAGTAGATATAAAGAAGCGGAACCATTATCAACAAAGACAGCGTCTGAAGTTTCATCTGCGTTTGAACGAATTTATCAGCGAGGACCTTTGCGATGGCCACAGTTATTACAGGCTGATCCTGGCAAAGAATTTCTTGGTGCAGTATTATCGTTGATGAAAAAACATAACGTTAAAATCAGACGAGGACACACTGAAATTCATCGTGATCAGGCAATCGTTGAACGATTTAATCAAACACTTGCTGAGCGGTTATTTGGATATCAATACGCAAAGGAAATATCTACTAACTTTAAGTCCGGTGAGCGATCTCGTGAATGGGTTGCAAGGTTACCAAGTGTGATAGCTGCATTAAATAATGATATTACTCGTGCAACTTCCATGAAACCTTCTAATGCAATTACAAAAAAATATATACCCCGTAGCAATAACCTCGACCAATATTAGGTAATGTAACTGTAAGATATTTATATGAACCTGGTGAACTTGAAGGTGGTAAAAAAAGAGCAACTGATCCTATCTGGCGCGTGACTACACATACAATTTCTAGCGTGGTTAGATCCACTGGTAGACCTCCAATCTACAGACTAGATTCTACAGCCCCTCAACGTGGATTTGTGCGTGAACAATTACAAGTAATTCCTGCGGATACACAATTACCACCACATACAATTACATAACCAGAACCTTTACGTCGATTGCATTCAAGACAGGTTAGCATCACATTATCACGTATATGACCAAGATCACTATTAATTCTGTCTACGGTAAATTGTCTTGGATTATTATTCGAATATTACCATAACATATTACAGTTACAGCTTGCACAATGATTATTCTGTCGTTGTTTTAGTGTTATAATAAATTCAGTATCGATATCAAAATCACGATTATTTTTTTTTTTTGTCATATTGTTTATAACCAGATAGTTTTTTCTTATTATGTCATTATTAACAGTTTGATCATTATTTTCTGTAAAATTTATAATAACCCTATGCAGTTGAGATATTCTTCTGACACGAGATACTGCAAGATAGACTAAATTCGACCATTCGATCCGATCATCTACAATCCAGATATTTGTATCAGAAATAGTTAATCCTTATGAAGAATGGATCGTTATAGCGTATCCTAACGTCCATGGAGATTTATCCATGCTCAATGCACTCTCAACAACATCAACAGCAACCAAAACAATATCATTCAGTACAAGATTTTGTATCCTTGGTGGAACCAAGGCACCAGGAATTTCAATTTCAATATTCTGTCGTCGAGTATCTGCTGGGCGATAACACAAAGGTACAGGTAGATCTGAAAACTTTTCTTTATGTAACGTAAATAATTTCTCCTGTGGTTCATCACGAACTATCTTTCTACTTGCAACTTTCAAATCAGCAGGTCTCCATAAACTCAGAAAATCGTTCATATTAGTCTCTGGAATTACTTTATGCATTATCTCACATTGTATTTTATCTGGCTGTAGTCTGATTAATCTTTTAAGTTCTTTCAGCGGTTCATCAATAGCTCTATAGTCATCATTTATTTCTTCATAATAATCTACATTATTCTTCAGCCATTCATGTGGAGACTGTCCAACAAAGGGTGGTGGTTGACCATGATCGCCACACATAATCACAGCAGTATTTTTTGTCAATGACCATTCAAGGAATATTTTTAATATTTCTAACGGCATCGTGTCTACCTCGTCCCATATAATATACTAAGGTATATATTTCTCACCTATTCGCTCAGGAGTCCATGTGTCTTCGCACCATCTAAAGAAACTATGATATGTACATGATTTTACTCCTCGTTCTTTTATTTCCCTGGCTAATTTATGTGTAGGTGTCAAAACAATTATATCTGAATTATTATTCATGAATAATTTAATCGCACGAGTTGTTTTGCCTGAACCACCGCATCCATTAAGATAAACAGTCTTATGTCTAGCCACAGGATCGTATACAGATGGTGCAGATGACTTTGATACTTGATTATTATTTTTGTAATATATTTCCTTAATTTCAACGTCGGCAGATTCAGAATAACTAAGTATATTTTCTTGCTTTATCCTCCATGTTCCCCATTCACCATCACCGAGTAGCGGTTTTAATAAATCCTTATATTTTTTATGTATATAAAATGAATCCGTAGCAACTCTGACAATGTAACGAGGAAATCTATTTATCATCGACAATAGATTTATTGAAACATAGGCTAGCATCGAAGATCTTAAATGAGTAAATTGCGGTGAGTCGCCATCAGTATAGCTCACAATCGTACCTAGTTTGGTTCCATCTGATAAATAAGCATTACATCGGCTTATAAATGTGTTTTTTCCGTTGTATCAGCGATTATAAAATCTAGTTCAGCATCGTCCATAATCAATCTTGTACAGTGTCGTTTATAATCGTATGAACTACCTTGAGTAAACTTACCGATTATCTTTCTACCAAGACCTTTTGTAAGTTTTTCATCATGTTCGTCCCTGCATTTACGGTCATCTTCGTCAAGATCAGGAAATTCTTTCCTGGCATCATCGACAGGCTCTGGTAACCAAACTTGCTTCTGTGGACTATACGATATAATTGCTTCATTTACTTTCAACGATATTAAAATTCCAGCATCAAGCATATATCGCAATAGTACTATTGGAACCCAACATTTTTCTGAAAAATGTCTTCCAAACCAAACATAAGTAATAGCATGGAGATCTTCTGCGAACTCGAATGATTCTATATAGGCAAATCCGGTTAAGTCAAAATCTGGTAAGGGTCCATTTATCGCAACTCTGGTCATCTCACGTGATGGATGTCCAAATCTCTTAAAGTATTTAGAACATTCTCCATATCCAAGAAAACTCCCAGGATAACATGCTACCATATCAACTGAGATAACGTCACTATAGTCGTATTTAGTATTCCATAATCCACTGTGTCCATATTCTATACAACTTTTCTGGACGTCTTCAAGAAATTCCGATCGTGTCGGTTTCCATGAATTTTTCTCCTGAGCGAAATGGGCAGCAACCGATGGTACGGTAAAACAATTATTTAATAATTCTCCAACCTTGATATCGTCAAAAGTATATTTCAGCGGAAGATTTCTCATTTCTTCATGAAGAGATTCTGTACGATAAATATCACCATTAGGCCGTACAAATTGATCGTAATCATGTTCTGAACTTTGAAATAACCAAACAGACACAGGGTCACTTTTACTGATATTTCTGATAAAATCAAATATATGACCACCATAAAATTTAACCGTTCTGTCTCGTGGAAATATTGTTACAGCGTTAGTCCATGCATGTGCATTATGATCAACGATATCTATCGAAGCTCCTCTTGATTTATATTTTGATTTATACAAAATCTCTCCGGTTAACGTCCTCACTGTTATTGGAAATTTCAATAGCTTTCCCAGCTCAGCAACATCTTTAATAGATGCTCCAGTATCTTTAACTGTTTCTGCCCATGTATTTATTTTTTTACGTCGTAAATCTGTTAAGCCATTACCACGTATCGCATTTGTAAAATGTCCTGTAACTCGTTCAGCTACACAGTTTATTCTCGACACTCTCATCGGTTTGAGATCCTTAACGTCAGGTTTATCATTCAGCGGATATATTGCATAGACAACAGCAGTCACAGGATACCTTCGTTCATAATACGGCTTATCAATACCAGTCAGTATTCCAGGTTTGGATTTATTATTTAAGAGAACAATATTATTTCCCGACTGTACATGGACTGGATCACGTTTATCACGAATAATCCAAATATCGTCATCTGTACTTACAATAAATTTTATTAAAATAAAATATTTTTGATTATCAAGGTGGTTAATAATTACTTTTCCTCGTTTGTCATTCATCATATTAACGGTATTTCCGATCCTGAATGTTGGCCACACATGAGCAGCACCATCGTCACGAAATTCCTTTTTGGCTTCACGGATACGTTTAGTTATATCCGCATTCGTTAAAGCTAGATCTTGCATCGAAACACTAAATTTATATTCTGGTAGTCTGTCAAGATCAAATCTAGCGGAGAAAGGTTCAACTTCGGATAATTCCTCCATTATTATAATTAAGACAAATATTTAAATTGAATTTTAGTGTATATATAATGATTCAAACAAGGAATAAGTGCGTTTGGCTTAAACTTGGACATATCTCTCATTGTGATAAACCATGTGTAAACGAATACTGCGGAAATCACATGCAGAGTATCAAACATGGAAGTACAGGACCAAAACCATGTATTCAGTGTGGTATTGGAGTCAGAGGAAAAACTCAGTTATGTGTAAAATACGGCGGTAAAAAATATAGAGAACTGAAACGTTATTATGACAAAAAAAATAATATCTTGACATTGTCAGGTAAATCCCCTATAAAAACCGCAATGGATTATCTGGCCAGATTTCAAAATAATGATTTAGACAAATAATATTATTATATAAATGGAGCAAAACGAATTTGTAGCACATCCGATCATCAAAAATTATGAAGCGTCTCGTGATGGCGTGATCAGGAACTGCCGATCAAAAAAAACCAGTCGGTAGTCTTGATAAATTTGGTTATTTTAGATTCAGTGTTGGTAGAGGTAAAAATTATTTCTCACATAGGTTCATCTTTGAATGTTATTTTGGATTGATTAAAAACGGACTTGTAGTTGACCACTTTGATGGGAATCCCCAGAATAATCATTTATCTAATCTGCAAGTTACCACACAGAGTCAGAATTCTAGACGTGGAAATACAGGAGCGTGTAAAGTATTCAAAAAGAGAGCTATTAAATCCATAAATGCAGAAACAGGCCAAGAAATAACTTTCCCATCAATAAACGCAGCAGGCAGATATTTTGGCATACATCCACGATCGGTACAATTTGTCGCAAATAAAACATACAAATCTGCATATTCAATAAAATACAACCAGCAGATAATATTTGAATACGTCAAATAACTCTTCAAAACAATAAATTTTTACTGTTTCGACTGTCAATTTTGCCAAGGCTTTTGTTTAGCAATCACCACAGTTATAGGTCCACCTTCACTGTCGCTGCTCTCAGTGTCACTTTTGACAGAATCAGATAACATAATCTTTCTCAATTGCATTATACGATTGTCCATAATCTTTTTTCTTTCGTATTCACGAGATAGTTCGGATCTGATATTTTCGATTGAACGTGCAAGAGGTGCAAATAGCTTTACCTGTGTGTCGTTTACCATTGCCAAGGATTCTAACATAGACTGATAAATCGATTTCACGAATCTGTAATTGGAAGGTAATGTGTATTTATTTTCAAATTTTCGTTGCTGTAATGATTCAAAATCACACATAATTTTCTGAGGATCAAGATTATCAGATATCTTTATTCCGTCATGTTTTAATTTTTCAATAGCAGAAATAATATCATTAATGTTTTCATAGTTCATTATATATATATATTTATTTCTTTAAAAAAAGTTTTAACTTTGGTCTTTATTTTATCAAAAATAAACAGCAGCGATGACATTCGGTCTACCATTCCACTGGGGTCCCTTCTGCTGGTAAAGCCTTTACCAATAAGATCCTAAGAGTCCCTTTTTTATATGGCATCTATTGCCTGATTTTTTTTTTGTATGGGCACTCTTCATGGTTAAGACCTGTCTTATGGTCCACAGGCATCTTATTGAGACTTTTTGGTCCAGCGGACATTCTTTCTGAATGCCCCTATGTGGGTACCCTTCAGTGAGGTCACAAGGTCACGAGCTCACATCACCCTACTGTTTATTTTGGGAGGCGCAAGCGCATAGACACAGAGTCTAGGCATTACGATTTCATGTAAAAAAACCCCCTCCAAATCAAACCCCGGGTAAATGCAAAAATACACTCACCACGTTGTTCAACATGGTGAGGGGTACATGAAATCTCAAGGGTGCTTGCGCCCCCCAATTAAAAAACGGCATCAAAATCGCCCACGCCGCCAAGTGGCACTCACGAGTCTCGAACCACGGACCTTGAGTACGAGAACACAATACTATACCATTGCACCACCTTCCCGATTCATAAATATATACGTTTTAAAATTATTATATAGCTAACTCAACAAGATACTGAATAAAATCAGTTATTGTAGAACTATAACGTGAATTTACTTTAATTTTTCAAACATATTTTATACAACACTGTATAAAATATTGTATCTTCTGCATGAGTTACCGTTCGTTACGTAAATAATACATGTGTTACACGAGCTAAAAATAACCTTGATTTGAGATTCAGCGCATTGTATAAAACGACGTGAATTTAAGGTTATCAGAGTCAAAAGATGCATCAATATCTCTCTCTGTTACAAATTGCTGCTTCACTAACAGCGATGCTTACAGAGAACAGATAGATCACTAAATAATTATTTTAGAACTATATATATCTTGTCTGTATAGAGACTGAAATAACTCGATTATAAATAACACTTAGTAGGGAGATAATCGTTTAATTTGCTCTACAGAGACAGAGCAGAGTTATCGCGCTTCATTATATAATCAATTACAGTGAAAAAATCAGTGAAAAAAATAATTTTTATCTGCGTTTTGAGAGGAAAATGTATAATAAATGTGTAGATAGAGACCTGTCAAGGATTCTACAAGCAATGACGTTACAAATCAGAGCATGTTGTGCTGATTAAAATATTTAGATTCGCTGATTTTGTTCAAAAACCTCGTTTTTTGCTGGTTGTTTGCTCGAAAATCTCGTTTTTTTGCATGAAAAGTGCCCAAAAATCAACGAAAATCGACTAGATTTTGAAAACTCTGAGGGTAATAACTCCAGGGTTTCTCTAAATGATTTTCGTGTTTTTTGACATTTTCTTCTCAAACATGTATAATTTTGATCATTTTTTGCTCGTTTTTTAATGATTATTTGCTGTTTTTTGCTTGAAATTTGTTATTTTTTCGTAAAAATGTCAAAAAACATGAAAATCATTTAGAGAAACGCTGGGGGTTTGACCCGTACGAAATTAGAAATTTGACTAAAAACAGCTAAAAAACGAGCAAAAATGACTAAAAAAACAAGCAAAAATAACATAAAACAAGTAAATTTTCTCAGATCTATAATATTTTCTGAATAATGCGCCGATTGCAAAAGAATTATTCGCTAAACGAACAATATGTAAAAATACTTATTATTATCAAAAACAATGTTGGTGCACTATCACATGTACTGTTGGGTTCCATTAGTATAAGTACGACAACTGCAATATTTACTCTACGAGCGTATATACAAATTAATATTAAGTGATTCTCCTAGTAGATCCAAAATGTATTCTGTCTGGTCAGTAAGTTTGAAATTTATTCTCGACAATAACGGATTATTTACACGTAGATAAACGGGGTTAATTGGTTCAGATACGATTAACCACCCAGGCGGAGCTTGAGGACTGAATGTATATAATATATAACCTTGCTGGGCCTGGCTAGATTTCTCAAGGTCTACTTGATAGCTGCCATCAATTACATCACATACTAGATTGACTGCGATCGTTGATGTTATATTAACAATGCCTGGCGATATATGACGGCCTTCACCGTATGGATCGTTGTTATGTTTAAGAATAACCGGTGGTGGGGCTATTTTTATCCACGCTGCATGTATTTTAGGGAAATATTCATCAATGACATCGTTGAGTGTTTTCTTCATTTCAGCGTTATTTAAATCTGGTATTATAAATGTTTGTAAATCTTCTTCTGTTATTTTGTAATGATCAAGAAATAATTGCTTAAGTTTTGGATTTGCGTAAGGATTTCTATCGACTTTAGTCGCAACGTTTATAATACTTCGATTGGCGATGTATAAATCAAATAGGATCCTATTTAAATGTTTTATTGACTCGATTATCTGATTTTTTACACCATCGCTATAATGTTGAGATAATGAAATAAAAAAACTTCTTAAATAATTAAGTTTTTTTTATCGTATTCAGGCTTAAGAAGATCTAAAAGTTCTTTAAAAGATTCTTCACCAACAATCTCTCTAGTAGTCCGCGTCCTGGCGTCTCTGATAACATTAAATGCTGATCTAGTTATCTTAGGGATCCTTTGACCGTCGAAATCAGTAGAGTAATATTCATTGTTGCTTGTATCAAATTCAAAATTTATATAAGACCATAGATTTTTATTTCGATATTCTGGATCTTTAATGAATTTTTTTTCCATTGTGAGAAATTCAGTTTTAGTCGGTTCTGGAATTCCATTTGATTTTTGGTCTGGAGGAATATCAGGCCATCCTAATACTGATCTAATCGAACTTCGATAAATGTCTACGAGATAATCAGGGGAATTTATTTCAATCGCCGCTGATAATGTTGGTTCGTAAACAGTAATCGCTATTTTTGATTCTTTTCCTGTAATGGATTTAATTCTGCGTTGAAATTCATCGTTGATCTGTTCTATTTGATAACTGCCAGTTGGAATACTAACTACTTGCCAATCAGGAGTTCCATCAGGTTTATTCTTATTTGCGAATACTAATGAATTATTTGGCTGTAGTCCACCAAATGGTTTTGATCTAATATTAGGCCAGCTATAATAAACCCGTAGCTGTGCTAATGCTATTTCTTTTGCATGAATTGCGGTTGGAAAGTTAACGCTAAACTCAGGATTGGTCGAAGTTAATGAAATCATTGTAGTTTTTGACGGTGTTGTATTAGTGACGATCTGTTGAAGTAATTCTCGCGACACTGCTGAAGACTCAGTCATTATTATTATTGTTATTATTTAATTCACCTTGATTATTGTCAGCGATTCTGAATGCTTCATCATAGGTTTTCATTATCGTTGCGAACTCCTCATCAGATATTTTACCATCGCTGAGATACGCAGAAAGATTCGTTGATAGTTTAGAATACGCCGCTGCTGCTGTGTGTAATTTTATTATGTACTCGTGCAATTTATCATTTGTACATGTAGCTATCTTCTTAGCGATAATACTGAAAATGCCTGCGCATGTTGTTGCCGTTGAAATGACGATTGTTACAACTGCAGGCGCTGTCATTGTTATCGTTGATAATAATAATCCGGATCCAGCAACAACAGCGAAACTGAGTAAACGATTATATCAATGGCAACCATACGTCTGCGATATTTTTTTTACTTTTACTGTATAATCGTCGATGATCTTTTTTAGTTTGGTTTGACACTCACATACTTTAGCGTATCTGTGACGTTGAACGTCGATAAGTGACTCAGTCACTTGATTCATTATACTAACAACGTCATTTAATTAAAATTCAGCTACGAATTCTAGCCACCACCAGTAACGTCTCGGAGGTATTTCCGTTGATGTTAACGTAAAGATTTCTTTGATGTTCTTGGTTAGCATCACCAATAGAGGATTATGATATACATTCGGTGATAATGAAGTGGCCGCAGTAATTTCCGAACCGTACAGTGATAGCCTGTATAACCCAGTTACTTCTGCGGTATGTTCGAGAGTGTTATTTTGTGGTGTCCATGTTGTTGATCCTGATGCTACTGTGTACACGATATTTTTAATTTGTCCGTGTGGAATTTTAATCAGATTAGTTTTTTGAACAATATTAGGCATTCCGTTAATAATATCATTGAGTTTCATGTTAACGTCAGCTAGTTTTATGTCAACGGTTCGTTGTTCCCCAAAATAATCTTTAATGGTTTTGTTTATGTTTCTACGAAAATTTAAAAACGTTTCCACGTGTCTAGTAAAAGTACCATTGAGTGTGGTCATTTCGTTATTGATTGTTTTTAGCGAAGTTGTCGTAGGAATGTTGCTATCGTCTACATATTTCTTCGTTGCAGCGTCAAAATCTGATTCTGGTGTTCTAAGATTATTAATACCATTATTATTCATGTTGAGAAATGCACGCATTATACCACCGTTGACTAACACGTACTTAGATTCTTGATCATCGACATATTTTTTTGTTGCGGCGTCTGTATCTACGGTTGGATTTCCAAGGTCTATAATTTTATTTTGATTCATGATAATGTAATCCGTGAATGAATCACCAGCTCGTTTGATAAAATCGTTAACTGACTTACCAGAATCTTGTATTTTACCCTGATCAGAAAAAATAACGATATTATCAACAACTGCTGTAGGAATTCGTATGAGTACATCTAGCAGTTGTATGTTACTCGTTTTTAATCGTCCTTGTTTATCCTGAAAAACAACGACTTCATTTTGATCCACACTTGTAATATTTAATAAATCGTCAATCTCATTTCTGAGCTGATCAAGAGTTGCGTATTTAGATAAATCAGCTTGCTGCTGAGCTTTACCACGAGTAGATCTTCCGTAAATATCTACCATTATATTTATCAATGTCTGTTTAAATGTGACAATGTGGTATATTCATGCACGACTTTATGAGGTGGTTTTGTTGATTTTGATATAGCATCAAGTACATTAAGTACTTCACGACCACATATTGGTGGATCAGTTAATGTTTGTGTTGGTACCGTTGAATACCAAATTGGAGCAATATTATTGCTGACATAATGAAGAAATTCCTTAGGTGGCGCTAATCCATATGAATCGAAATAAATAATTCCACGTGGATCAATTGCATATCCAACCCAATGGGTGCCAGGTCCAGAGTTTTTGTCGAGATTAATAATACCAGTTTCTGAACTGCTAGCAGTTCTAGGTAATTGATCGCGCATAAAAACACCTCTAAAGTTTTTTATTTTTAGTTTCTTAGCAGCATCGAGTAAATCAAAATTGGACATAGGCGATATCAGTAAACTGTCCCGGGAAGTCTTAGACCCTTTCCGTAAGAATATGGGGTCCCTGGTAATCTTAGACCTCTTCCCTTTTTTTTGGATGTTCTTCTTATTCCCTGTCCGGTTGCTTTCTTTAATACCATTCCAGCAGAGGCTCCAACAGCGCCAAATGCAGCTGCTTTTGCAACAGCTGGGGCTGCAGCGGCTATTAATGCTGGTATAGCTGCGAGAAGTGGAAATATACCACCCGTCTTAGCGATGTCTTTGATAGCTCCCGCAGAAAGATTAAGTTTTATACCTTTATTTGATTTTTTGGCTTCATTGAAGTTTCTGAATTGACGCTGGGTCAACGATAATTTATTTGAACCGCTCATCTGTTCTTTTTTTTAGCGATATTTTTATTCCACAGTTATTTTTTGATGCTGATGGTATCCTTTTAATCTGACCAGGAGTCAGGGTAACACTAACGTGATGATATGACATTATAATTATTATGGATGATCTAATTAGGTGTTACATATTTTCTACTGGGGCATCAACAACTCTCATTCGTCCACCAACACCTTCAAGTAACATCGTCTTATCGCTGAGTATAACGGCTATTACTCTGAAATTGGCAATAGCTGCTGGTCGTGTCACACGAGCTCGAAAAATTATATCAACTACTGATTGTCTGATTAAATCTAAATGTTCTAACGAAAAGTAATAAATCGGATATAAGGTTGTAAAATCTAACTGTGATATTTGTAAACCAGTATCAATGTTCTGATCACGCCCCATAAACGACATAAACCGATGATATGCACGTACTACATGATTTTGATCGAAATTCAGTAATATATCCTCGAATGGTTCTTGATGTCCATTTATCCTTAATGAAACCTCAGAAACACCAAGATCGTCAAATATCATAATACTAAGATTTTGATTGCCTACTCGTGCAGCATCTTGTAATGCGATAAATATGTGTTTTGGTGCAGAAACACCTTGCTGAGAAGCTATTTGCCATGTAAATAAACCATTAATGTTACTTTGAAAAGCATCTGTGGTCACTGTCAACCATGACAACGTTGATTTACCACCTTGACTCATAAAAGATAGCAACCGGTCTTCTTCAGGTATTGACGGAGTTATCACCGGCATCCATAAAGAAAGTTTTGTAAGAATTACTTTACCAGCATCAGTACCAGCGGGTCGCCATATTGCATCATCATCGGTACCTTTTCGAAATAGTACAACTGTATGTTTAGCTCCGAAAATAACCTTTCTGACATTTCTACAGAATCCAAAGATATGTGACAGTGGAATTGCACATGAAAACATTCTTCTATTACCTTATAACATTGCTCGACGTGATCTAAATCCTAAGTTGAAATTTGGATGTACATTAATAATCATATTTTGTACATCCACATCGGCGTTTCCAGCAAAATTTCTTGGTCGTCTTATTTCATATTGTCGGTACCCTGGAAAATTAGAAGTATCTTTTACAAACATCATTGATGGACCAGCTGATCTTGAATAATCATCGCTGTATCTTGCAAGACCAAGTATTGTCGTAGCAACGTCGATGTATTCATGACAAATCTCAATCTCTCGTCCATCAATCATATATGCGGCACCTTTGAATAACGCCATAATACAATTATTAACAAAACCAACACTATCACCAGCGGCGTATTCAGTATCGTCTGCTTTTAAATTTCACCCTCTACTTCAATAAACGCCTCAGCGGGTAGAAAATATCTGCTTGTATCTTGAACCTGAAGTTCAACCCTTCCAGGCTGATTTGGAACTCGTGCGTCGTAAGAATAATATTGATAATCACGCACAGACTCATCCTTGAGTACTGGTGCATCCATGTCGAACGCTGGATCAGATATACGTTTGAACATCTTTATTATAATTATTATCGTCTAAAACGAAGACCACTTCCTGCTATCAGACTAGCGGTTATATTTTTTTTTTTTTCTGATAATGGTACATCAGCCAACTCTGCCAGTTTTTGATTAGCAGCTTGATTTATTATTTTACTAATATTTGCAGGCATTACTTCAGTGCTAGGTAATTTTACAGGTTGAGGTTTTCGTCGTATTAATCGTACTAGTCTATCTTTGATTGCTGAGAATGCTTTACTAGCAACATCACCAACAGCACCAATACCTTTTTCACGAACAACATCAATAGCTTTCATTCCCAGTTGCATTGCAATCGGTATTGCTTTTGGGGCTATCCTTCTAAACAGACCCTGAACAATATCACCTAGTCCATCTCCGTAGGTTGTTTTGTATACTGGCAATCGAGAATTTATTACCCTGACCATGGTTGGTCCACGTTGAGTACTATGTACGATCATTTTATTATAATAACTGTATTTAATTATATACTCAGTCCAGTGACCTTGTCACTATGGTAGTCATCGGCGATTTCATTAATGTGGGACCGATATACATTAATATCCATAATTCCACCTGTAAATAATCGTTGACAAATATCAGCTACTTCATTAATGATTTCTGGGGAATTATTACCAGCTCGTTTTCCTCCAATGAGGATTTCTAGTCGATCAACATCAGCAAGAACGTTATTGGGGCAAGTAATAAGGCCACTTCCTAAACCACTTCCAGTTGCTCCAGGAATATCATAATATTCTTCTTCCTCACCAGTTTTCTCTCTTGGTTCCGGTGATACTGGATAATCACGAAGTGATTGCTCAGATGTTTTTGTTTTTTTCCTTGTTTTTGTTGCATTAATTGTTGTTGTTGTTTTGGCGGTAATTGTATAAACGAAATAAAACTATCTACTGTATGAATATATTCCATATATTTTGGATCATCATTTCTGGCCTGATCAACTTTGTAATACGTACGAAATATCCATTTGTACCAATTATCACGACTTATAGGTTTATCAGCATATTCAGGTTTTAAAAACTGTCCTCGATCATTATAGCTTTTCACAGCAATCGTAGCTAATCCTCCTACACTTTTAACCCCTGTAATACTAATAATAGCATCTTCGGTAAATTTGTCACTTATATCAGTTCTTTCTCTTGTTTGTTCTTCTAGTATTTCTGGTTCTTGTGTACGATCCTTTATATCACCTATTTCACCACGAATTTGTTCAATACCTTCAGGTATTTCTTGCATTGGTTGAGCAGCAGCTATTTTATCTGAAAGCTCCCGTAAAATCTTTTTTGTTTTCTTAGTTCGCTCTGCTATTTTTCCAGTTGCTTCAGCGGTTTGCTGCAACGTAGGAAGAAGACCTCTGGTAGCTTCTGTAACTTCTTCGGTAGCTTTCTTAACCCCTTTAGTAACTCTAGTAACTGGTTTAAATAATTGTTTTGTATCCTCTGCAAATTCAGCTTGAGATTCCTGACGTGATTGTAGTTGTTGCTTGACTAAATCACGGACGGGTAGATATCTTCTAATTGCCTGTAATCGCTCTCGAGCTAATCTAGCTGAATGTGGTTCTCCAATATTCATTTATTAATAATATTTATACTGGCTGTTTAATTGATAGCAGCAGAGAGGGTGAATGACCAATACTGAGTGACCAACGCGTAAATGAAATCGCATAAAAATTTGAAAACAATACGTCAGCGATGGATAACAAAACTGAGCTAACCCAAACGATTTATTATCCGTTCTCAACCGTATGGAAATAGTCTCGGTTAGATGCTTTGGTTTAGCGTCATTGACCTTGTTTTTTTAGCCTTCGTAGGAAGGTTTATTTTTTCAAAATATGTGCGAAACCCAAATGGTCTGTTCACCCTCTCTGCTGCTACTTGGCCTACCCAAATCGGCCTATAACAAACTAGCCCCATAAAAGTACTCGGTCCACATAACGAACTCGGCCCAATACGTACTCGGCCCATTATATGTTTGATCAGCATTTCAGTCCACTGTTTATATAATAGTACAATGGATGTATAATGTTCGTTCTGTTCAACGTCCATTTCATACATTATTTTCTTTGTATATTTCTTTTAACGGTCACTTGTTATGCAATATAAATATAGTGGAAAAATATCATAATCCCAGATTAATTAAATAATATACTGTATAATCAACATTTTGAAACTATCCTTGTCCTGCCGCTGTTAATTGAGTTTTACAATAGCTGGTACCTGGTCTTCTGTTCATGGGATTTGGAGATTCCCATAGGGCAGTAGAGAACAAGGAAAGATGGAGAGAATTGGTTGCAAAGTCAACTGTGGTGCCCCAACGACCTCTTGGATTAACGGATTGATGATGATGATGATGATGATGATGATGATGGTCTTCTATTTGTAACAGAAAACGTGTTGACACCTGTGAATCTGATTACAATCGCACTTCTCATCCATATACAGCAAATTATGTATCAACGGTAAATATTTTCCATTATTCTAAAGTTAAAACGTCTTTGTCCTTGTAAGGTCGTAAAGTTAATTTACTTAAATAAATATTATTTTTAATAAAAGATAAGCATACAGACCAAGCAAACATTTCAAATTCTTATTCATTCATTTTTCTAGTATAAAAGTAGTGAAGGGGTGGGTGGGTGGTGACATAGCGTCAATGGAAAATCCAGTCAATAGGTGTCCCGGCATAGCGTTAAATTTATAGCATCAATGGGAAATCCAGTCAGAAAGGTGTCCCGGCACTATAGCGTCAAAATTTATAGCGTCAATGGAAAATCCAGTCAAAAAGGTGTCCCGGCACTATAGCATCAAAATTTATAGCGTCAATGGGAAATCCAGTCAAAAAGGTGTCCCGGCACTATAGCGTCAAAATTTATAGCGTCAGTAGGAAGTCCAGTCAAAAATGTGTCCCAACACAATAGCGTCAAAATTTACCCTAGGCCACTATAGCGTCAAGGGAAAGTTGAAGATAGGTTGAGTTTTGGTATAGGGACAATATAGGGTGGGACTGGATAGGCATAGACATAGGCATAGGACACATACATAAATACATACATACATACATACATACATACATACATACATACATACACACATACATACATACATATTTAGATTGATGAACATAAATTTATCACACAAAAAATATAATATCGACTAAAAAAAAAATTTAGGCAAGAGAGAAGATATCTTTTCGAGGCAATGAAGTGGCCCTGAAAAGGGCCTTTGGTTTTTATGTTAACACCATTTCGTTAACATAGAAGGCATCGCATAAGACTTCTTCTCTTCCTTAAACTTTGTCTAACCTCTGGACCGTAGATTAAGACTCGCTTCAGACAACCTTGCCTCTCCACATAGATCCTTCGTTTCCAAACGGTCTTTTCGGTGATCTTGATGATTGTCCATGATGATTTAACATACATGGGTAGGTCCGTGTGGACAGCATCTACAATGCGAGAGTAGACGACTCTACGTTAATCCACATCTTGTGACGAGAACCGGTGAAGGGAATGAAGTGAACCGCGGTTATTTATAGTGAAAGAACGGATTAAAACGGATTGAGTGTTTTCAATTTAGTTACATTGCGGAGTCTGTCTTCCAATCCGAAGAGAGCTGACTGTGACGTCACATTCCCTATATAGGTGCGCTAGCGTCTGTGCGCAGTGAATCTATGCGACAGAGTTAGAACATGACGGAAACTAAGAAGACGATGAATTGGGGTGCACCGGCCGTGGAGACGAGGAGTGATAGCATAGCAGCGGCTACGAAAGTCAACACGGACCTACTTCCAGAAGAGGTCGATTTTACTTGGGATATAGTGGATTTTCTCTTTTCTTCACGAGAATTTCTTCCTGTACCAGCACCTTCGCCACCTTTTCCTTCTTTATCACACGTCGAGAATTTTAAACAGAGACAGAAAGAAGAATTGGAGAAATTTTTGCAACAGCAGAAAGAAGCAGAACAAGCTTTTCTCCTTCAACAGCAACAGCAAGAAGAAGAGACAAGAAGGAAACGACATGAAGAAGAAGAAGAAGCAGAGAAGAAACAAGGCCTAGGAGAGAAGGAGGACAGTGAAAGTCAAACTGTGTCGATACTCTTAGACATTTTGGCAGAGTTGAGGAGTCTTCAACAAATGTATCAGACTTCTTTATTACGACTCAAGAGAAAAAGACCTTCCCGAGCCAAACAGCCCAACGCCGTTACTACGCCTGAGATACCCACCCTAGTGATTTCAACCAAATCATCGACAGGAGCAGGTCCAGAAGTAGGCCTTGACCGTGGCAAAGGCTTAAGGCAGTTAAAGCTCATTACTTCTTGTTCCTGAGTTTGTTCTTTTTAAAAAAAAAAACAAACAAAAAAAAAAAAAAACACCCAACGGTCCTTTTTAGGGCCACCCACCTCCCTCGAAAAGAGATAGTATTAATTCTGCCAATATCAATTAAAACTCAAAATCCCCCTTTTTTTTACCCATGATGTACGTGTGTGAGCATGTGAATGTAGGTCCTTATCATTCTAAAAATCAAAACCAAGAGACACTTACGTTTTCTTTCTAGTCTATTCTGGTACAAATATACAATCCAATTTCACAACTCAACACTTTAAAAAGTTCATAGGCTTCTTCTGTGTCTTTGTTCACTCGCTCTGTGTTTTCAATTTCTTCACTTCCACAGGTTTTTCCTCTTTTTTCCTCACTTTCTCCTCGTCTTCTTTTCTTATCTTTCTGGACGTGTCTGGGTTCTTCCTTATCTGAGGGTACCTCTTCTTCTTCCTGTTCTGAACCCCTCTCTTCCTCTTGCTCCTGTTGTTTCTTAGGGCAGTCTGAAGACCAATGTCCCTTCTCTTTACAATGATAGCTGGTATCTTGACTTTTGTCTCTTTTGACACTTGTCTTGCTTTTTTGACGGTCTGGACATTCTGAAGACCAATGCTCTTTCTTCTGACAGATATAGCAAGTATCTTCACTTTTATCTCGAAAGGAGGGGGAGTATTTTGTGGGCTTGTTTGAAGAAAACCTTCTTATGACAACTCGCAAAGCTCTGATCAGAAGTTCGAACTGTGTTGGCTCATCCATCGTTCTGGTAGGCTTGAGAGTGAAATGAATACTGGGAAGGAAGGCACTGGCCCTTTATATATACACTGGTCTGACATGAATATATAGGCGACCATGGCGTTTAAAATGTAGTCATTTGACTTTTTGCAGTCAAGATGAAACGATCGCATCAATTTGTGGAGAAAGGAGAAGAAAGTAAGAGGCAGAAACGTGACTTATCGCCTCGCACAGTAGCTGATGTCTTGGCTCAGATTCATGCCAGCGATTTTGAAGATAACATGAGTGAGCCAGAATCCAGGCCCAGAGAGTCTACACCAAACCATAGTCCACCACCACCACTAAACCCTGAAAAGTACTACCACATTCGAGAGACGGAAAAGCGCTCCTCTAGAAAATTTAAAACCACGGCCTACACGTACACGGTGAAGTTTAAAGATTTCAAGTCCGACGTACCGCTGGAGAAAGAGAGGGGTTCATCACCGATGTATGGGATTCTTTGTTAACCACACTGAAACGGCAATGTGAAGCCAAAGAAGACGATCGTTTGAGACTTTTCATTCATCACGACAGTCTGAAGTCCCCCCTCCCCCTTTGGATCGAGTTTAATAGCCCAGGAGAATTGACACCTTCCAAAGTCATCGATAAGATTCAACAAGTGCAACAATCCAACGACAAGTTTCACATCACGGATGGAAAAGCGACACTGTTCATGACCCACGTTCCTCTTCTCAAAGGGACCGCACAACGCAGAAAAGTGTTATTGGTGGACGAACTTCGCAGTATCAAGCACAGCATCGTCCAAATTAACAACCCTCAAGACAAGATGTGTTTAGCCCGTGCCATCGTCGTAGGACGAACGTATGCCGACAAGAACGACACGGCAGAATGGAAAAGAGCCTGGAAAACTATTCAACAATCGGACCGAGTCAAACAACGAAGAGAAGCAGAACTCCTGTTACAGCAAGCGGGGCTATCCAAAGACACACGCTGTGGCATTCCTGAAATGCAAAAATTGTAAGATGTCTTGGCTACACGCTACAAGTTGCAAATACACCCTCAAGAAGTGCGCGGACCTCCGTTGTTTCGAGGCAAAAAATTCAAAGACGGAAAATACATTCACGTCTGTCAACACGATGAACATTTTGATGCCATCATCAGTATCACCGGATTCCTGGGATACAGTTATTACTGTGAGAAATGTGACTATGGCTATAACAATCGAGGGCAACACAAGCATTGTGGATCGAAATGTGTGGGATGTTTGGCCTCTAAACACTGTCTTGACGAAGGACAAGAACGAGTGCATTGCCCTGCTTGTCAGCGCACTTTTGTCAACCCTACCTGTTACCAACAACATCTGAATACCCAAGGTTCACAGCGGAAAAGTGCTTGTCAACTCCTGAGATTGTGATCTACTTGTGGACAAGGCATACGTACCAACAGTACCAAGTCACACTTATGTTCAGGAAAGAAACGATGTCACATTTGTCACCAAATCGTGGACTTGAAACACAAATGCTTCATTCAAATATACCATTCCAAACATCAAGTTCCTCTTCTTCCTGAAGAGGGCCAGAAGAAGAAAGGCAATTTCATCTTTTTCGATTTCGAATGCATGCAAGAGACCGGTATTCACATTCCTAACTTATCCGTGGCTCATCGAGCATGCGAGAAGTGCATCAAAGAGCCTATCTTTAGTTATTGCCCTCCCTGCAGCAAGATTCCTGGAGGACGTGAAAATATCTTTCGGGGACCGAACACGTTGGCAGATTTCTCCCAATGGATCTTAGACCCCATCGACGAGACGTGGAGCCAAGAGGACATCGAACGTTACGGAGATTGTCATCGCCATGCCACGGTGATGGCTTACAATTTCTCGGGATACGATGGGCAATTTCTTCTCAGATACTATACGGAACAAAGTACCGAACGTCCGAAAGTGACTTTGAACGGAGCCAAAATCATTTCCATGCAAGTGGGACAAGAGCAGTTTAAAGATTCGATGAGTTACTTAGCCATGCCTTTGAGTCGAATGGCTAAAACGTTTGGAATGACAGAAATGGTCAAAGGCTATTTTCCCGAACTTTTTCAATACCGAAGCCAATCAACACGCCGTTCTACCCCATTTTCCTGAGGTTCACTACTACGACCCTGACAACATGCGCACCGAACAACGATCAACTTTCTACGCTTGGTACCATACTCACGCCTTGGACCCTTTCGACTCTCAGGAAGAAATGTTAAAGTATTGTCGTTCTGACGTGGACATTTTACGGCGTTGCTGTGGAAAATTTCGAGAACTGTTCATGGAACACGGAGGGATCGATCCTTTGAAAGAAGCCTGCACCATTGCCAAAGCGTGTTCCTTAGTGTACCGCCAACGATTCATGCCGTAGAAGACCCTGGCTGTCACAAGCCCTAAAACGACCAATTTTGTCAAACGTCAATATTCGGTCAAAGCCCTACACTGGCTACATTACTTGTGCGACAAGGAAGACAAATGGATCCAACACGCCCGAAAAGGAGGAGGCGAAAAGACCATCTGAACGTATTCAGTAGATGGTTGGGACTTAGAAAACCCCAAAATCGTGTACGAGTTTAACGGATGCTTATTTCACGGATGTCCGATCTGCTACCCTCAACATGACACTAAAAATCAGTTTTTACAACTTGTACGAGGCTACTTGTCAGCGGCGCTTGAAGCTAGAACAGCAAGGATACTAAGTAGTGGAAATGTGGGAACACGAGTACGATCACCATTTGAAAACCCATCCCGAGTTTAAACGTATCGTGGAAAGTTACAAGTTGGTGGACCCACTGAACCCAAGGGACAGTTTGTACGGAGGACGGACGAATGCCACCTGTTTGCTGTACCACGCCGACGAGCAGAAAGGAGAAGAAATCAAATACTTGGACGTGTGTTTGCTGTATCCTTACGTGTGCAAATATTGTCACTTTCCCGCAGGGCACCCGCAATTGCTGACAGAACACATCGACCTGGAAAACATTGGACAATACGAAGGATTGATTAAATGTAAACTCTTGCCTCTCACGAACTTGTACCATCCTGTTTTATCTCACCATTGCCAAGGAAAACTGATGTTTCCTATGTGCCGTACTTGTGCCGAAACGTGCAACCATGACCGGCCTTGTCAGCACACCCAGGAAGAACGCGCCTTGACGGGAACGTGGGTCAGAGTGGAATTGTTTAAAGCTATGGATCTGGGATGCCAACTGTTAGAAGTGTACAAAATTTACCACTTTCCCAAGACAGAACAGTACCACAGGGGTGACCAAACTCAGAAAGGCATTTTCGCAGACTACGTGTATGCCTTTTTGAAACTGAAACAAGAAGCCAGCGGCTATCCATTATGGTGCCAGACTCCCGAAGACCATGAGAAATTCAAAGAGAAATACTGGGAGCAGGAAGGCATCACTTTAGACCACATCGAGAAAAACGAAGGAAGGCGATCATTTGCCAAAGTGATGGTGAATTCATTTTGGGGAAAAATGGCACAACGACCGTGTTTACTCAAGACAGAATGTTTGTCCGATCCTTTCCGCTACTTCCAGATGATTCACGACAAAACCAAATACATGAAACGCGTGGACGTCCTTCGTGAGGACTTGATCCTGGTCAATTACGAAGAAGAACTGGACTTTGTAAAAGCCGACGAATTTGGAAATGTCATCATTGCAGCCAACGTGACAGCCCATGCTCGCTGAAAATTGTACGAAGCGTTACACCAGTTAGGAGATCGCGTGCTGTATTTTGACACGGACAGTTGCATCTACATCGATCGCCTGGGTCACTGCCACCCTGAAATCGAAGGAGACCGTTTAGGAGCATGGATGATTCTACATTTTGCTTGTGGTGGTCCCAAAAATTACAGCTCCGAATACCGAGACCCACAAGGAGAAGTGCACACCAAGTGTAAAGTGAAAGGATTGACTCAATTATCGTACCAGTCAAGTGGTGAGCTTTGGCGTGCTGAAAGAAGCCTTGCAGTCTGTAGAGGATCGAAATTTTTGGAGTGACCACCTA
This sequence comes from Megalonaias nervosa, assembly GCA_016617855.1. Lineage (NCBI taxonomy): Eukaryota > Metazoa > Mollusca > Bivalvia > Unionida > Unionidae > Megalonaias > Megalonaias nervosa. Next base: position 29,539 of record JAECUM010090678.1, read on the forward strand.
CGAACCGCACAAGACTGTATGTTTACCCACACACCAAACTGTCAGTCGGCCCTTGGAAAAAGTGTATCAAATCGTGTACCAGAAGCGAGTGCGACTTCCCAACCACTTCACTTCACACACACGAGAGAGCATATGTATATATATATATAGGCAAATACAAAACATAGACAAGACAAACAAATAAAACAGAAAACCCGTTGTGTTTGCAAAACTTTGCATGACTATTTCTGCAGGAATGAAACCTTAAAATGTATTATGTTTCAACTAGTTTATTTCAGCTTGTTGCGGATCATGTTGTCAGTTGCATTGCGTGTGTGTGTGTGTGTGTGTGTGTGTGTGTGTGTGTGTGATTTAGATTTTTAACGTAGCTTTAACAATTTTTCAGTCATATCGCTACGATGTCTGCAGTGTGACAGTTTATAGTGATGTTTAGCACTGGGGCATCATGCCGCAGACATGTAGCATGATGTCCCACGCAGTCACATTGTCCTGACACCAGGCCAACCAGTCCTAACACTAACCTCTTAATGCTGAGCGCCAAGCGAGGCAGCTGTTAGTACCATTTTTGAAAGTCTTTAGTATGACTCGGCCGGGGTTTGAACCCGCGACCTCCCGCATCCGAGGCGGACGCTCTACCACTAGGCCACCGGAGCGGTTGCATTGCTAGATCCAGCGCACTTACAAAGATTGTTAGTCGCCATATGATTTGTATTCTGTATAAAGGGCCGACCAAAGGGGGGAGGGATATATCCCAGAGGCCCGGGCCGAACAACACTTTTTAATTTTATAAAAGAAAAATTTTGTTTGAACAAGAACTAGGAGAGGCCCGGGTGTTTCTTACCCCAAGGCCCGTGATCGCTCTTTGCGGCCCTGTCTTTATATATATATATATATATATATATATATATATATATATATATATATA
>JAECUM010090679.1:0-48914 GCA_016617855.1 Megalonaias nervosa
AATGGTAGGAAAACCCAATCAGAAGATACCTAAAGCTCATCTGCAACCAATTCCTGCATTTGACGAACCATTTAGCAGAATTATGGTAGATTGTGTTGGTCCCTTACCTAAGACCAAGTCAGGCAACCAATATTTGTTGACCATTATGTGTGCGTCAAGAAGATTCCCAGAGGCAATTCCTTTGAGGAATATTAAAACCAAAACTATAGTAAAAGCTTTAATAAAGGGTTTTACTTAATTTGGCCTTCCCAAATATGTCCAATCGGATCAAGGGTCAAATTTCATGTCTGGAATTTTCCAGCAAGCTATGCACGAATTAGGCATTAAACAATTTAAATCTTCTGCCTATCATCCTGAGAGCCAAGGGGCCTTAGAAAGATTTCATAAGACATTAAAGAGTATGATTCGAGCATATTGCTTTGATACTAGCAAAGATTGGGATGAAGGCATTCATTTACTTTTGTTTGCTGTTAGGGAGTCCGTTCAAGAATCTTTAGGATTCAGTCACTTTGAACTAGTTTTCGGACATACTGTGCGTGGACCTTTGAAATTGTTGAAAGAGAAACTTCTTTGAAATGAAGATACTGAGCTCAATCTTCTTGACTATGTTTCTGATTTTAAGTACAAATTGTCAAAGGCTTGTGAGGTCGCAAGAGCAAATCTGCGCTCTACTCAGTCCAGAATGAAATGAAGATATGATAAAAACTCAAGGGATAGGAATTTTCAGCCTGGTGATAGAGTTCTAGCTCTCTTGCCCATTCCACAAAATCTCCTTCAGGCCAAGTATTACGGTCCATACACGGTTGAAAAGAAAGTAAATGATTTAAATTGCATCATAAATACTCCTGGTAGGCGAAAACAAAAACAACTTTGCCACATTAACATGTTAAGAAGTATATTGAAAGAAATAGCCCAGTAAATCATACAATTAATTTAGTTGTACCTGTCCCACCAACTGAGGATTTATGTGAAGAAATTCAATTGGACACCGTTGAACTTGGAGCAACAAGTCTTTGGAATTCGAAAATTATGAAAGATCTAGACCAGAAAATTTTACATTTGCAACAACAAGAAAGAAATGAACTTAATCAGTTATTATTCGAATATGAGCACTTGTTTCCGGATATAATATAACGTACTTCACAGCAGCGGCGCTAATAGCGCTGGCTACGTCGATCTCCCTCAAAAAATTAAAAACAAAAAATGCTGTATTAATGTCAAAAACGATGATGACAAATGTTTTGATTGGTCTATTCTTTCTGCGCTGTTTCCAAAAGAAAAAATGCTGATCGCGTTAACAAATATTTTCCGTACGAGGACAAACTAAATTTTTTAGGAATAACTTTTCCAGTAGCAGAACATTATATACCAAAGTTTGAAAAACAAAACAATATCTCAGTAAATGTTTTCGGACTAGATGAGCGAGAAAACTTTTACCCGATATATCTCAGAAAATGCTACACAAAATACAATAAATTTATTATTTTATCGAGGACATTATTGTTGGATAAAAAACTTTAACGGACTAGTTGGCAAACAGTACAGTAAAAATAAAAACAAAAAATATTTCTGCTATAGATGTTTGCACGGTTTTTCTGGCGATAAAAGACTGCAGAAGCATCTCAAATACTGTGTCAATGTTCAAAGAATAAGTATGCCCAGCGAAAAAGAAAAAATATTAAAATTTAAAAATTATAATCATAAACTAAATATTCCTTTTGTTATTTACGCTAATTTCGAGTGTCTACTCGTTCCCATGGTTGGAGCAGAAAATAATCCGAATAAATCCAGCACTAGAAAAATACAACAGCATATTTCTTGCGGAGTAGCTTATACAGTAGTTTGTTGCGCTAACGATAAATTTTCAACTCCGATAAAGTTATATAGAGGTGAAAATCCTGCCGTATGGTTATTAAAATATTTAATAGACGAATTTAATAAAATTTCTAACAGATTACTTAAAACAGCTCCGATGAAAATAACGTCTAAACAGCAACTCGATTTCGATGAGGCAGTTGATTGTCATATTTGTGAAAAGTTGTTGGTAGACTCCAACGGAGCCAGTGATAAGGTGCGAGATCATTGTCATTTGACCGGCCAATATCGTGGAGCAGCTCATAACGGTTGCAATTTAAAATTTCATGCTCCAGATTTTATTCCGTAGTTTTACATAACTTTCGTGGCTACGACAGTCATATCATTGTAGAAGCTTTTGGTGATGAAAATATTAAAGCTAAACTAAAATTAAATAACGTAATAAAATGTATTCCAAATAAATTTGAAAAGTATATGTCGGTGACGCTCGGTAAATTACGTTTTATTGACAGTCTGCAATTTATGGCAGCATCATTAGATTAGCTTGTCAAAGGTTGCAGTAGTTTTAATAATTTGCGAGGATGCTTCGGTGAAAACTATATCGATCTGACAAAAAAAAAAGGTATCTTTCCTTACGAGTATCTCGATGATTGGAGCAGGTTTGATGAAACTTCTCTGCCCAGCAAAGATAAATTTTACTCGCAACTCAAAAACGAAAATATCACAGATGGCGAATACAAATATGCGCAAGATATTTGGAATAAATTTAGTTGTAAAACATTTCGTGATTATCATGATCTATATTTGAAATCAGATGTATTATTGCAAGCAGATGTTTTTGAGAGTTTTCGTCAGGTAAGCTATAGCAATTATGGACTAGACCCCTGTTGGTATTATTCCTCTCCAGGATTATCTTGGGACGCTCTACTAAAAACAAGCAAAATAGAACTAGATCTCTTAATAGATGTCGATATGTTTAACTTTATTGAAAAAGGTATCAGAGGCGGAATTAGCGTTATAACAAAAAAAAATTGCAGCTGCTAATAACAAGTACTTAAAAAATTATGATAAAAATCTCCCGTCGAATTACATCATTTATCTGGGCGCCAATAATTTGTATAATTATGCGATGTCAGAGCCAATGCCACATAGTGGATTTCATTGGATAACTCTAGATCAATTTCTTAAAGAAACTGAAAAAGATTTACCTAGAAAAATTAATATCAATTTTTCAGATATCTCATATTTTGTTGAAGTTGGTCTAGATTATCCTAATTCGCTACACGATGTGCATAATGATTGTCCGTTTTGCGCAGAGTCAATGATGATTAATTGCAGTTTATTATCGCCTGAACAACGAGCAACGACGACATCAAAAAATTCGGTTGTTAATAAGTTAGTTCCAAATTTGTTAGATAAAAGAAATTATGTTATGCATTGCAAAAATTTAAAACAAGCAGTAGATGCTGGACTAATTCTGAGAAAGGTCCATCGCGTGCTAAAGTTTAATCAATCGAAGTGGATGGCAAATTATATTGATCTAAATACGAAACGTCGTGTTGTGGCTAAAACCGAATTTGAGAAAAACTTTTTCAAGTTGATGAACAACTCGGTGTTCGGTAAGACGATGGAAAACATTCGCAAGAGAGTCTCTATAGAAATCGTTAATGATATAAGTCGCAGAAATAAATTAGTTAATGATGATGGTTTTGTTAGTATGAAAATATTTAATGAAAATCTTGTTGCAATACAACGACGAAAGACAAATTTAAAGTTAAATGAACCTATTTATGTTGGTGCAGCTGTACTTGATATATCAAAGTGGCTGATGTACGGTTTTCACTATAATTTTTCCAAAAAGCAGTGGCCAGATTCGGAGTTGCTATTTACTGATACAGATTCGCTAGTTTATAATATAAAATGTGAAGATGTTTATGAGGATATTTACAATAATAAAAATCTGTTCGATTTATCAGATTATCCAGCATGTAGTGGATTGCAAGATAATTCGAATAAACAAGTTATTGGAAAAATGAAAGATGAATTTATGTTGATGCCAGTTAGGGAATTTGTTGGACTAAAGAGCAAAATGTATGCTGTTATATTAGATGACAATAAACTTACAAAAAAAGCAAAAGGTTATCCTCGAGGATATGTGAAAAAGATGATGAATTTTGACGATTTTAAAGCAGCGCTGACAATAGCATCAGTTTTATCAAAACAAATGTTATCAGAACAAATCATCATAAACTTGAAACTGATACGACTATAAAATTGGGAACTAAGTAATTTTGATGATAAAAAATATTGCAGTGACGGAATTAACACACTAGAGCTTGGACATAATACAATTAATTTTGTTTAAACATTAGAAATAATGTTTGAAAATTTAACATTAGCAGATGGAGTTAATAGCAAAATAAAAACAAATAATGGTTAATAATCAACAATTATTATTTGAATTTAACGATGAAATTTCAGGCATTTGTTTTAGTAAATTTGACAGAATCAAACTCTCCCTTATCAATTCAGATGACAGCAAATATTTTAGTTATCTCGAAAGTTTACGAGACGAGCTTGCATTAAAATATGACAATTTGCATAATCCGATAAGCCAATACCAGTATACAAAAATTAACATAGACCTAGATAGGTCGAAGGTTTACGTGAAAGGTAGCAAGTATCTTCTCAGCAAAATAGCTATGAAAGAACTATTTGAATGTCGTCGTAAAGTATCTGGTAGAATTGAATTCTATTTATATAATCATGATAGCATGCTTTACTTAATATCAAACGTAGAGATATTATGTGTTGGTCAAGAAATATAACTCTGTATACCATATCTGATTTTAAAAGGGGAGATAATACTGTTCCAATCAAATATAGCATTTATATACTGTTTCGTATTTTTTTGCTAATGAAATATAATAGATTTGTAAATCTGATAGTATTTTAAGACCTATAAATCCTGGTATCATTTCTGTATTTGTTAAAATAACTAGCAATTCGTCCTACTTAAATAACATATTTACTATAGATTCTCGTTTAAATCCAACTGCGTAATACAGAATATATTGATTATTTATCTGCAGTAATGCATCATTCAGACAGTATCCTTAGCAACGGCCGATCTTCTGTCAAAGATAATTGTGTGGTCGTAATTCAGGCAAACATTAGGATATTCGTTTTTCTGTACAATATAAAACCAAAAATTACGTTTTTTTCTCTTTTTACAATAATGTTTTCAAAATTAAATAATATAATGTAAAATTACGTGTTTTCAAAATCAGAAAATGAACGCTATTCGGTAACTATATAATAATATTTTTAACATATATATGTAATGAAGTCCGGTGGCCGATTGCTAACGCGTTGGATTTTCATGCTTGAGGTCCGTGGTTCGATTCTCGTGACCGACAAATTGTCGGGCGAAAGGCGATTTGATGCCAAAATTTAATACTTAATGGGGCTTCAGCCAGCCCGTCTATTTTTCAATAGAAAATTTGTACACTCTCCCACCATGTCACTTGGTGGGTGTAATTTTGCACTCCCTGGGTGATTATGATGGGGGAGTGTGCAAAAATTTCTGTTGAAACATAGAAAAGGCCCGTTGTATTGTCTTTAAGATACGTTTATATGTAACTGTGCTGCCCTGGAGTTAAAGTTCTTAGAATTAAGTTTATATGTAACTGTGCTGTCCTAGGATAAGTTCTTAGAATTAAGTTTATATGTAACTGTGCTGTCCTAGGATAAGTTCTTAGAATTAAGTCTACATGTACTGTGCTGTCCTAGGATAAGTTCTTGGAATTAAGTTTATATATAACCTCTGATCCTGCTCGGATGTTCTTTGACAACCTAGGGGGTCACATGGGGTTGTATAAAACTGTGCTGTCTGTTTCGTCTTTCGAATTTCCTCTGATCCTGCTAGGATGTCATTGGGCAACCTAGGGGGTCACATGGGGATAAACTGTGCTCTGTCCTAGGATAAGTTTATATGTAACCTCTGATCCTGCTAGGATGTCCTTTGACGACCTAGGGGGTCACATGGGGTTAAACTGTGCTGTCCGTAATTAAGACATCATCATATGTATATAATCATAATCAAAATCATATGCAAATAATCATCTTGAAACAGTCCTCAAAGGGGACTATTATTTTTATTTTAAACAAATATTTATAGCTTTAGTAATATCATTATCAAATAAAATATCAACCATATTGTCAATAAATGTCATCACATCATCTGCCCAACCCGCTATTCTCATATCATTTTCAGTCGCCAATAGCCACACTGACCCATATTTTGGTGATATATGATATCCAACTTTTGTAATACAATCGCTTGTTATTTTAGTTTCTATACCAGTATAACTTGAGGCTGCTCTAATCGAACTAAATCTCTTAAAAAATTTATTTGTCAGATCAAATCCAACATGTCTCTTTGATTGACAGAAATACATTATATATAATATTTTCAATCTCTAATTAATTTTGTCTAAATTTTATAGTATAGGGCTGTAAAGTAGTAAAGATAATTAAGTTGTTCCTATCTCAGAGACCCCCTAACCCAACAAAACAAATTTTGTCAGAAATATGTTAGAAAAGTCTTATCATATGAAAGTCATCATTTTAAGCTATAAACGGCTGCTGACAAAAATGTTAACGTATAACGTTTTGGGGGGTAGGGGTGTCTCTGAGGGAGGAACCTCAAATTATCTTTACTACTGGTATTGTATTTAACATGCCGCGATACTTAGCACTGTATACAGCAACTGTATCGGGACCAGCAATTTAATTGTCGGGGGCAGAAGACTTGGTTTCTTGGGTTTTTGTTTTTACATATCCGGCCCTTGCATTGTCGGAAAAAGAAACAACATTGTGCACTTATTTAAAGTGATTGAAAGCAAACTAACGCCATATTAAATCCAGTATATTATTTAAAAATACCAATCATTCTGAGGTTAAAGAAGACGTTGTAACCCCCACCCTCGGAAATTATGTGGTCATATACCTTGTTATAAAACTCGTCATATAAAAACTGTAGCTAAATTTGGTTGATTATGCTTACTTTAAAGCTAATATAATGTACGCTACCCTATTGATATAATAGCCTGGGAAATTTGAATGGGATGTTAACATCCGGGACAAGATTTTTATCAGAGAACCAGTAGAAATGAAATAGACTGACTCAACAAATGAGAAAATATTTAGTGGACTATAGCAATTACCTAAAATTCAGACAAAAAAGGACTGCTCTCCTGAAACACATTAACATAGCGGTTGTACAAAAATAAAACAAAATTTCCTTTATTTATTTTTTAATCTTGGTCTGGTATATTTCACAAAGTCACATCCTTCCGCCATATTGGTATATTTGGTACATAAATCTTATGTATTTATATATCTAATATTTGAAATTAATTTGCGACAATTACAACTATTTTATAACAATAATTTTAAAAATAAGGTTTTGATCAGTTTTATCAGCAACTATGAGGGCATGCTTTTAATATTATTTAATTCGTAACCAGATAAATGGGGAATTTCCGTATATGCAAACCTGACGGAAACTATTGAAGCAATTGTAGAGTGAAAGGTACCATGTTACGCACCACAGGAAATAACCACTTGAAATACTTACCCTGGTAAACAGGCATACCGGTAATATCGCGCACCTCTAATCTTTGTCTCTGTCTCAGTCTGTCTTTCTGTCTGTCTGTCTGTCTGTCTGTCTGTTTCTCTTGCCTTTTTGCCCATACATAAAGAGTGTCAATATAGATCATTTATTAGGGATGGACGGAGTATCGAAATTTTGCCGGAAACCCCCCACCTAGGCGGTTTTTACAGGGTCGAGTATCTCCACTTCTATATTGTTTGGTTCCCACCTCTCTCTCACCGCACGTGCCCTTCAAATCAATTTTGTAAAGTTGTTTTTTTTTAAATAACGATTTTCTGGTGTGATGTTAAATTGATATACCATGGGCACGGTGTTCTTGCTTATACTTTTGCCTTTAAGAATAAGCAGAGTTCGCAAAACTAGGCAAGTTCGCCATCATTTAAAAGGAAAGACAACGTTGAAGCCTCTCGTCTTTGGACCTATGAGTTTTACTGAAATATTAGTTCACTGAAAGATACAAACCAACATCACCACCATTTTAAAGGCCCCAACCTATTCATTCTAGGATGATGAATTATGCCTCCATTTGCAAGCTTCTTGCAGACCCAAAAGAACGACTAAGTTAATTGAACCTTCAAGCTATCACAACAGAGATGACGAAATAATATGCAGTAGTTATTAAGAACACTTTGACAATGTTTTATTTCATAGATCTGTCGTTTAACACTTGAAACAGAGAAAGCAATCAAAAATCACAATTTCTTCTTGGCATTTAAGAAGTAACGCTTTTAAAATAAAGATTGTTTTCCGACAACAACGATCGAAATTGTCCATACAATTGCAGAAATAATGATCTGTTTAGCAATAAAATCAAAATGATACCGTTGTGACTCCAATCTATGAACGGGAAGTTCATAATTTCTTCTACCTGAATTAAAGAGCTATTTTCGTTTTTATTAAATTTTGTAATTGTATTTGAGTATTATTTAAATCAAGCGTTCATATGTGGGAACACGGATCTCTTTGACGGTCAGTTGCTTCTGATGGAGGGTAATTTATATTGTGAAATTTGACCCCAATCTCTGCCTCGCCATAAAATCTGCCTGAAATCTGGCTGGAGTGGGAGCTAGTCATCTTGAGTGTTGATAATTTGCCATTAAAGATCATTTTATCGAGCGATGCGGGGGTTTTTTTAAGACAAAATATCTGGATTAACATTACGCGTTGTTATATGACTATTCTTCGATTAAATGCACACGTACATCTATCACTCTAGCACTTCTAAGCACCATCACCATTTTCCAAGAAAAGACTTAAATCATTTGATATTATCATGCTTATATTTCCTTGGCATTACCGAGCTTATTACTCTGGGCGCAAATATGGAGGTTTTTGATGAATAAATATGTGCAGTGAGACAACTGGAAAACTGCCTTACAGATCGCCTACTAACACAATTCTTCTGCAATTTGTATCTCTTTAAACTAACGGGAAATCGTCACGGATATGAGAGTTTCCAAGTAGGAAATACGTGTTAATTTTGCTGTGTGAATATTTTGGAATGCCATGTATACAGTCAAATATCATTTATATTTGCAATCATTTTATCCGTTCACATCGGCCATCCAGCTCATTAAATAACACTTTATTAGTGAATCATTTCTATCAATTTTCGTTAAGTGAAACGGAGTATGTATCAGGAATATAAAGAGTAAAAATATTCAAAAAAAACCCCCAAAAACCCACGTTGGCGCAGAAACTAATTCCTTAAAGAGGCCACACGTAATTTTCCAAATATTCCGATTTTGTTCTGAGTGAGGAGTATAATTAACATTCCAAGGATACCACTAAAATTGTCGTTTTGTTGTGATGTTTTCCGGCACATCAACACAAGTAGCGTATTTGGTGTCAAGGCAATTGGAGCAAAGTGCCTTGCTCAAGGACAAACCTCGGTAGCTGACGCAGGCTGGTCCAATGTTAGGATTCGAACTCGCACCCTCTCTGTTGTGAATCTGGCACGCTAACCATTGAGCTACCTCGATTCCCCACTATGATATAAAGAGTACAGAAAATTAGAGCATCTGTAAGTTAAGCCAGTAGATGCAAGGATTCGAAAGAAATTGTCAAATTAAGACTGCAAATTGTGATCATGTCTGGCATTAACCGTTTGTATTTCCGGAAGTAGGACGAAAACTACATGTAATGTGGAAACAATTATGCGAATATCATCAGCCGGTTTACTTAAGCAATAGATGTAAATCATACGTGGCCATTTTGTGTAAAACTAAAAGACCTTAAAACTGTACGTTTGATCACAGTAGATATGAAAAACATTTCGTTACTGTATAGTGTGACGGGAGCGTATATGTTATTCTTGGTATTTCCACTGCATTTTCATCTGATGAGAAAAATTAACTAAAGATGAGCGTCCAATAAAAAAACACTCCAACAACCAAAAAGTTGCAAGTATAGAGAGAACGTTTGCCTCGTTTATAAACGTTTATGTAGCTGAAAGTATGAGAAAAAACCTTGGTTATTGTTTGAAGCAAATATCTTCCATTTTATGCTTACTAATGATATTTTATTTGACTTGGGCATAATAAGAATATTTCTTTTCACGTCATCCATCTAGGAACATTTTAAAGCACACATAATGATTTGAAACATGGGAAAGACGTTAATGGCATTTGCTGAGACTGGAAACTTATTATTCGCTTTTTAAAGTTAGCACTTTTCTGTTGATTTTTAAACTTCAGTATACACTCCCTCGTTTTTGTCTGTCTACAGCCCTCATTGTAACATTTTCTATGGCTTCCCCAATTCATCAAAACAAAACTAGACATTTATGATTGGGAGACAATTTAGCGTCGTTTTAAAATAGTCTTCTTTGCAATTTACGAAATCTTGTGACACGTTCCACATCCCTTGATAAACACCATACCGTTACTGACTTTTAGAATTTTATAGCTAATTCTTACTGAATATTGGTCATATAATATCGACAGTCTGTGATTGCAATCTTGCTTAATCGACGAAAATGATTTCGTCATGTTTGGTGATAGCTTACAGTATGGTTAGTACGATGCACTTAACTGCTATGACTAACGACGTCTTGTTTCTGGGACTGCCTTAACTTCTCAAATCGAGGCAAATCATCATTTTAAAATGAAAATTTACGGGCCTTGTGGAGTGGTTTTTACCTATAATTCCCACTTTAATGTTGCTAATTAAATGTCTAGTCGAACATGTTACTACGTTTCGTAGATTACTTTTATATGAAAGATATACATAATATGGACGATATCATCGGAAAAGTAATTATTACATTTACAATATCAAAAGTAGTAAATCATCATAACACTCTTTAATATCTGCTATCATTTATAAGCGTATGCCATCTTGAGCAATGGTAGCTGCTTTAGCAGAACGCAATGCTTTTAATTCATTTGTTGGTCCCCAGGCCAGCAGAACCCACATCATCGATGATGTGTCTTCGTAAAGCAATGATATAGACGTTAATGTGTCTAACGTGTAGTTAAAAACCAATCAAACCAAAGAAACGTATCTTGGTGGAAGAAAAGAATCACAAACGTCAGATCATACATTAATAAATGTGGCAATATTTAAAAGAAGCAGCTAGAAATTTGGGTGTGCTAAATGAAATTTGAGTAGACACCACGTTTATTGATGTGTTTTTCTGTACAGACCACAATGAGGAGTGTGTAGAGTTACTTCACATGATTGTTGTTGATCATCACATAACATTATATTGTGATTATATTTCATACAATGCCATACATACATACATACATACACACATACATACATACATACATACATACATACATACATGCATGCATGCATGCATGCATGCATGCATACATACATACATACATACATACATACATACATACATACATATATACATACATAACACAAACTCATTCATGTCCATCATCACATTATCATAACTGTACAATAATCAGGATAAACATTAATTTCAGCACAGTTACATCCTACAAAATGCACCGGATGAAGTTAGTGCTTCGCAATGAGGACATTGTTTAATGATTGACCTCTACATTTTGCATTGATTGACAACATGTAATGTAGTTTCATGTCTAGTACAATGAAAGCCATTGTTCTAATGGTTAGTTTCAAAACTGATTTTCTCTCACCATTTGTGGCCGCAAAAATCAATATAGATTACAATTGAATCGAGAGCAATGTCATTACTTTTTTAATGTGTTACGACCATCAAAGTACAATAAACAAAACTAAACTTTTCGTTCAGAAATGTGACAGATATAATCTTTCGGTATACATTTGTGCTGTATCAATTGTTAATATCGCATATTTTCAAATCCATTTTATTGCTGTATTGGCTGCGTTCTCACGAGTTAATTAAAAAAACAACAATGAAATTTAACATAAATAATAATTGTAATCATGAAATAATAACTAATTTTCTTATTGCCTGTAATTACCAAAGTCTGCTGACTAGCCTCTGGTCACTTAACATTAAATCCTTATCTACTAAATAAATAAATAAATAAATAAATAAATACAAATGGTTGAGGTACTTTTTTTCAAATTACTATACACAAAACCAAAATATAGAATGCAACAAGTTATCAAAAAGAAGCGATGACATATAATTGAAAAAAAAGTATTATTTTCATATAAACTTAGAGAAAATTACCAGAAATTCAACCGTGATTAATAAACACAACGTTAGGCATTTAGTATACTTAGAAAACAAATAGTTGGTAGATTTATCATTGTCTAATACCACCATCACATATGTACCAACACTGATACAATCGCAACCAGACAGACATTCAATAAATAAAAATATGAAATTTCTGTCTTTAAATTCCATTGACAGTGGAATAATGCTGTCTTTGCTGAGATCAATAGTACAGTATGTACGTATGTGTGTGTGTGTGTGTATCTGTGTTATAACTGAAGGTAATGCAAGTATCATTTGTACTAATCTTAGCACTCATTAGAGACGAAATGTTATTGTTTTTCAAACTTCCCCAAACATTTGTTTTGAAAGTTTGCCCAACACTGAAAACATTAAGTCTGCATCTTGTTACGTGTCTAGGCTCGTACAAAAGTAACAAGGAAAAGAGTGAAGCCAACAAGCTTTGTAAAATTTAACAAATAATTTATTTCCCTAGAAAAACAAGGTACAAAAATGAAAAAGGACATACGGTTTATAAATTTAATCCAAAATTAATCCTAAAATTAATAAATGTAAGTCCTGGCAATAAAATGTTCTAAGTGAATCACAGTTCGAATCCCGATGAAGTTCCAAGATGGAAGGCGATGACTCTTCTACAATCTGCTTTGTATTGATGTGTCAACAGTTCCTTGTTGAATCACCAAGAATAATAATCCGGCTTTAGAATTCCGAATAATTTCCAATAAATGTCTTTGTCCAAGAATTCGAATAAGCAGTAATATTTTCCAGGGCAAATAAATTATTAATTCCGAAAAACAGAAAAATTCAAATCAAACTGGCAACAACAAAAATACCTTTCAGCTCCAAAGGTATAAATTGCGACTGAGACAAAATCACTATGAAACTGAGTTTTAAGCCCAACTAAAACGCAATTCAGACCCTCGGCATGGGGTCACGTGATCACTTAGTCAGAGCGACGCAAAAAAGACTACTAGTCTACTATCACGTAGGCCAGATATGACCTTGACTGAAATCGGTGATTCCTTCACTGGGAATGAATATTTTAAAAAAATTAAAAGTTGGTTTACCAGAAATTGAATCTAGGTCACCGATTGATACAATGTTTGAAGCTACTGCTTGCTTATCAGGCTAAAACGAACTGAACTGAATTTTCTGAAAAACTGTCAAATCCAGTGAATAAAGTTATCATTCAATAACACTTAATGGAATAAAATAAAAATAAATATATTTAAAACAAACAAACAATTTAATTACATATACGTAACAATCTGCATTGCTATGAGGCGATGTTTACGTTTCTGACAAATCGGTGCGATCCATCAACGATTGTAATTCGTGTTTTTACTGTGAGATCTCGGTCAGATGAGGATTGGGAGGTCAATGATGGGTTCGTTGTTCCGCCAACGATGGAATTTCATTCATTGCTTGGTAGGACACTAATGACAGTTTTCGTAATTAGATGAAATTCCAAAGTACATTTATGAGACCTTTCCGCAAACGGGTGGGTTTTTTTTATCTCCTTTCTTTTTATCTTAGAGCCGTCTGTCAAACACTTCCAACAATTCTTCCCAGTATCGCTTCCGTCAGGCCTTTGATCAAGAGTCCTATCACCATGGGTAAAAGTCCACCGCGTTGCACGAGCATCTTTTTTTCTTTTGACGGATGGGCATTTTCTTATTATCCATTTGGCGAAGAATGTTTCGACATTGGCTAAGTGTTCTTTCTGTAGTTTGGATAATGGCATCATTCCTTTCAGGACATTCAAGCAAAATTCAAACACTGTATCGATGAATTCATGTTCCAAGTCCATGTGACATCGTTTCTTTCCTCGACATATGTGCGCCTTGGCATTATTGGCACGTATTACTTGTCCACAAGTAGCGCACAATCTCAGCCGCTGCGTCATGAGATGTTGTTGATAACACGTAGGGTTGACAAGCGTTCGCTGAGAAGCCGAGGAATGCATTCTCTCTTGTTCTTCGTGAAGACAATGTTTAAGAGGCTAAACAAAACTAACATTTCGGTCCGCAATAAATGTGTTGCTCTTGATTGTTATACACATAGTCGCTTTTCTCACAATAATAACTGTATCCTAAGAATCCGGTGATGAATGTATTTTCCGTTGTTTCGAAACAACAGGGAGCAGAACACTTCTTGAGAGTTCACTTTCAACGTTTAGCCTGGAGAAAAGATGTCTTGCAGTTTTTCCGTTTCCGGAATGCCACAGGTTGTGTCTTTGGATAGACCGGCCTGTTTAACAGGAGTTCTGCTTCTCTTTGTTCGTTAGTCCGATCTTAAAATGCTTTTCCAGGCTCTTTTCCATTCTACTTGTCGTTCTTGTCCGTATACGTTCTTTCCACGGCGATGGCTGGAGCTAAACACATATTGTCTTGAATATTATTAATGAGGACGATGCTGCACTTGGTGCTGCAAACGTCTTTCACCAATAACACCTTTCTGTGTTGTCCGTCCCCTTTCTGTGGAGAAACGTGGGTCATGTATAGTGTAGCTGTTCCACCGGTGATTTGAAATTGGTCGTTGGATTACTGGACGTGCTGAATCTTGTCAATGACTTTGGAATTTGTCAGTTCTGCTGGGCTGTTAAACTCGATCCAGACGTGCGACCTCAAACTGTCGTGATAAAGTGAGAGCTTCAAGCGATCGTCTTCTTTGCATTTGCATTGTCGTTTCAGTGTGGTTAACAAAGAATCCCACAAATCGTTGATGAACCCTTCTGCTTTCTCCAGCGGTACGTCGGACTTGAAACCTTTAACTTTAACGCGTTAATGTATTTCGTAGTTCTAAATTTTCTGTAAGAGCTTTTTACCGTCTAGTGTCTAGTAATAATTTACTGATGCTACTGGTTGACTTTGGTTTGGAGTGGGCTCTCTCAGTCTGGACGTAGATGTAACTTGTTTTTATATTGTATAAGTGTGTATTGTTTGTTTGTTTGTAATATTGAATGAATGCACCCTTTGACCCTATAACATTCCATGTTCCATTTCCTTGTCCCCATAAAACCCATGACATCCACCTGTCCCATTCCCCTTTGTCCCTCAAGTGCCCCAAATGCCATTCCCATGTTAAAATTCCCCTTGAAGCTATAACGTTTTTGTCGGTATAAATTTCCTTGTTGCTATATTCCATTTTGCCTATTTTCTATTGTAAGTCCCATCGTCGCCCAGTCGCCCCAGTAACTACTGATGTCGTACATTCCAGAATGACTGATGACTAGGTTAATGTATAACATACATTCCATGATAACTGATGTCAGTGTGGTGTTTGCAGTGTGTACAAAATAAATTAGCATTACTGTGTTTTGCTGATGGCTCGTCATTTATTGGATCAGGGGTGCATTTCAACAAGTTTTGTTCAAAAATGTATCACGTTCCTAGATTATTCCTTCTACGAAAAAAATTGTTTCCAGAAAAATCGGAATTAAAAAAATCTTTGCTACTTATGACAAACTTGTCAAAAATGTTTAATAAAATTTACTTGGGCTCTAAGCAAGACTGTTTACTGCTTATCCAGACTACAAGTTAAGGGTATATATAGCGGTGGTCAAATAAAGTATCTTTCTATTTTCTTTCCTAAGTTTTCTGAAAATCGTATTTTTATTGACCACTACTGTTCGGTGGTAGGTAAGGTCAGTAAACAAAATTGAAGACGTAGCTAACCGAGTCAGAGCCAGTGGATGGTCGGTGCTTAGTAATGCTGGACATGCAATGGAACAGATTTGTGTTTCATTCTTATTATCTGATAACCCCGGGTTATGTGTCCTTGTGTTATATTGCCTTGACATTAAATAACCTACTTGTGTTCGTGTGCTGTAAAAACCAAACAATCAATCAGGCTATTTTAATTTTGCTGGTCTGTGTAAAAACTCACAGGTGTACTTGTCAGCCCATCCATTTTCGTTGCAAAGTAAGTTAACATAATCAAGTTGAAATGATAAACAGCTAATAAGTGCTTATTTCTCCAAAGATATTTATGAAACAATTTCTATAATTTCAATACAAAGAAAATATTTAAACAATTTTTGTTTTGAACATTCAGAATAAAAGGAGTATTGTCATTATGCCATATTTGCCTTTTTATCCTATTGAGCGGATGAAGCACGTCACATCCTCTATCCCCAATGACGTGGCAAGTGAGCTGTATGCTATGCTCATCCTATGGATGATTAGCATTAATAATTCACGAAAGAGATCAGTCATGGGGGATAGAGGTTTATAAGTTATATCAGAGCCCAATATGGTAAAAAAAGCAAACCCCGACAGAATAACACTACTCATTCTGTATATAGCCCATGGATGATTAGCACGATTTTAAGACCGTGTAAGGTACCTGCACACATCACTCACGTCGCTAGGCAGGCATCGGTCGATACTTCCAGGGCTATAAATAAAGCTTTCTATGCAATTACAACTGATGCAGATTTTACCATTTTGCTTGCTTTTGAATTCAAAGAGAGATACGCTATTTTGTTTTAATTTACACTAGGTCAGAACAGGGTTTCTAATATCGAAAAATTACTGATTAATATGAGTGAGTGTGCTGGAAATATACGGTTGACCTATAATTACTATCCATGCTTACCATTACACGAGATGTAAATAGTAATGCTTATTTGAACGATATTAGGTCATAGATGATTTCTTAGCCCTAACGACGTAGTTTTTATTTATGCTCTCAACACATGCCATATCTATGAGAACTAATGCGTTGTACTTTCAGACACAAGAGTGCTGGTTCGAATCTAAGTTTTGGACAAAATTATGCTGTTGCTCGTGGATGTGTTTGAGAAATTCCGTGACACTACCTTGTATTTGTACAAGCTTGATCCTGCACATTCCTTCTCATCTCCTGGAATCAATTGGTATGCTTTGTTTTCCCAAGCCAAAATCGAGTTGTAATTGTTCACCGACATGGAACAGCATCTGTTTATTGAGCGCCTCTTCTTGACGGGATATCTATGGTGAGTCTCAAATATGCGCGCGACAGACGGGTATGACTTCGCTGCCCATAACAATCACACGATGTATCAGAATAAAAATAACCTCTATGGTTGGGTAATGATGCATCGGTTTCCTATTGGTGGACTTCAGTGTATTGACCCCTCAGACTGAATACACTGAACATTTACTTGATGCGCACAACGATTATCTGCTGCCACTAGAAGCTTTGTCGGTGCCTGGTACGTGGTTGTATCCGTATCAGTACTCGATCGTTGATGCATCCGGACGTAAATACACTGAATGCACCAACCTAGTGCAAAAC
This sequence comes from Megalonaias nervosa, assembly GCA_016617855.1. Classification (NCBI taxonomy): domain Eukaryota; kingdom Metazoa; phylum Mollusca; class Bivalvia; order Unionida; family Unionidae; genus Megalonaias; species Megalonaias nervosa. The sequence goes on from JAECUM010090679.1 coordinate 17,424, forward strand.
TTAGGACGAAACACAATTAAGTGCGAGGCCTCTTGCTGTACCTGCTATTGGGTGTGCGTGTAGCCAAGAACCATCAGGCGCATGAATTTTACCAGAACGCTTGAATGGCGGCTAATATCCAGTTGAATGCGGATTTGAGAACAAACACTATCAATGAGTTTGAGAACTTTTTCAAGCTCATAAACAATTCAGTGTTCGGAAAAAAATGGAGAATCTGTGCAAACTTTTCCGAGTCGATCTTTTCCGTGATAGTGAACAAGACAGACTTCGATGACTTATCGCAGACCAGCCTTTGAATCCAGAGTGATCTTTGATGGTAGACTTGTTGCTGTTCACAGTAAAAAAAAAAATCAAACCTCACGCTAAGGTAATGAATCTTGGTTGGCTCGTCTATGTTCGACTTGTCGAAGCTCCTCATATACGAGTTTTACTATGACAAGATCAAACCATTTTACAGAATCGGGTCAAGGTGCTTTACATCGACACTTATTCGCTTCTAACACATATCACAACCAACGATGTATACATGGAAAGGGCACAACCGTGTTTGGTCAATGAATTTGATGCCAGCAATTACAATAAATAACATCCGTTGTTTAGTAACATAAATAAAAAGAGTCTTGGTAGGTTCAAAGACGAATGTTCGGGTAAACCAGTCGAAGAGTACGTGAGACTGCGACTAAAAATATATCCAATCGTGGCTGGACGTGTAGCCTATGAAAATAAAAAGAGAGTGAAAGGTGTTTCACTGGTTATTGCTCAAAAGGATCTCCGGCATGACATGGCAACATCGATAATAGTTAACGCCAACTTATCGATGTAAAATTGACACTGTTAATCAAGGACACGATCGTGTGGAAGAAACAATAAAACAGCATGATGAACTTCGTTTGCTATTGGGACATTAATCCACGTGAAATGTTTCTTAGAACTGTTAGGTAAATTTGCAACAATGCTTGTTTGACCAACCACGTTTTAGCAGCCTTATGAGCAGCTCTGCACTGACTATCTTTTCCACGTCTGTTTCACTTGTCCAATATCTACTCGGACTGTAGCATATGTTTGATAATGTCCGCTTTTGTGTCCATTGGTAGTATTAGTTACTTTTAATGACGGCCACAGGAGGCAGACCCTCCAAGTGCAATCGTGTGCTTCATACTTTCTTTGACGACTCATATTGCGATTCTTTCTACTGCGCCTGTTCCTGCACTTGCATTTAAGTCATAGATGAGATCGACATCAGTGCGTTGACGTGCACGGATATCGTTTGATGCCTTGTAAGCAAGTTTATTTTGGTAACACGCAGAATAAATATGTTTCCTTGGTGCTTCACCGGGCTTTGGCTAGTTGTTAGAATCAATTCGTATATCCAGCTGTGTATCAGGCCCACAGTAACTGTATCCAAGGATGTGTTTTTCTCTAGGGTATTTACTACATGGTGTTCCTGGTAGCTTTATTAATGCAGCCGCGAAATCGCCGTCAACATTTTCAACCAGACCCTTGGCGTGAACGACTTTTTCTTATAAACGTACATTTCTTTGCTCCACATTGAACACACATCGCAGCTCGTCCATGAAGTGTTTGAACTCAAGATGAATTTGCGGTACGTGGTTTTGCCCGACATAGTACACAATATCAAGAAATGATTGTATTTTATGCTGTAATTATACACTGGATCACGATAAAGGAATTTTGCAGATGCTTTCATCGCCATTGACTACTGGGCACAGGCAACACCTCTCCAAGCATGGAGATGGAACTGAAAGTTCCGTATTTGCAAACTCACCTCGTATTCTAATCATTGTCCCTGCTGGATCAAGTAAAATACAACTGTTGTTGAATAAGATTATAATATGACTGAAGTGGGATTAGTTGTACTTGATTGAGCATTGGCTGATGACCAACTATGTTATGATGTTTTAAAAAATTTTAAGAAAGCGTTGAGTGACAAGAGTGCTAGCACCACGAGAAGAGAAGCTTCTATTGATTCCCTTTCCAGCATTGATGAAGCGCTTACAATTGACGATCTGGATGCGAACGAATACACTCTTGTTGTGTACGACGATAGGATTTTTGAACACAAAGTCAATTTCGCACAAACATTTTCACGAGGCCGACACGAAAACACCGATGTGATCTATTTGACTCACATGTACTTAAAGTGATCCGTGACAACTGTAACATGCTGAACACACGTAGGATGAATTTCGTGACGTGTTTGAGCGGGTCACTAAGGATCCATACAGTTTGATTTGACTTTAACGTGCGGGGTAAATATCGTGCTGGTTTGGGCACGTCAGTATCACAATGAAAAACAATCATATAAAATATCTGTCGCATCATAGACTGTACAACAGCGTTTGTTGGCCGTGCTTCTTTTGAGCCAAACCTTGCAGCTTACACCACCGTTGCCCTTGGGCCCAACCCAACTTTTAACGCTTTATTTGCACAGCGTCCATCATAACTTACTAGTGATTAACTGAGGTTTTTGTGTGCCATTCCCTCGGTCATATATTTACTGTTTTGTAGAGATGTTCGCAAGGTTATTTGTGGACCTAAACACACAGTCACCTTATTTCATAAGAACAACGCCGACGATATATTTTGGTGTACGGCAGGTGTTGCTGGTAAAGTTGAGTTATTAGCATTGGATTCGTAGATTCCTGTGTTGTCCACTTCAATGGCTACAGAATCATGTTTGTTATCGTTTAGGCAGTCGTTTAGGCAGTCGGTAACCTCTTCAACACTGGGGCACTTTACATGGTAAATACGCATTCAACATGGTTTTATTGTACCAAAATATGTGATCATTGCGTTTCAACTAACAATGGCTCTTGAAAAGGCAGCTGGCTGTTGTATAATATAAGGAAGAGGTAGTCGATTACCAGACACAAGTCGACGAATACCATCAGGCAGATGTCTTCGATTAATTGGTCGCAGAAGGTTCCTCCGTTTACCTGTCCATTAACGAGGCTTGATTTAATCGCGATGGCTAAATCAAACATTTCCGTGGTGTTTTTATGCGAAATCAAATTGTATCGACGGTGCCACGCACACGTGAAGTCGGCATTGTCATTACAAATTTCAAAACAGGACCCGGCACTCACTGTGTCGGACACCTATTGACATTTCATCATCATTTGTATTTTGACACGCATAGACTTGCACCACCGGTAGAATTTGTTCATTATTCAACCATGCATGGACTATAACCATTGCCATTGTTTCATTCGACGAAACAAGTACAAACTTGGTTGGATGGCCCAAAATATGGTCATCTTGTTGTTGAAGTGTTGCGTGCACTGGAGTGTTACCCAACACCGCAAGAAATGTATGATTTCACATTAAAATACGTATAATAGTATACCAACATCAATTAACGTTTACAGACGTTTCCCAACTCGACGACGTGGTGCTTATGTGGGTCCGAGTCGATTTGCCACTATTGCGAGTTTAAATGAATTGACTGGTCGTGTTGTTCTTGGTACTGAACGAGGTGAACTTGTGATGTTTGAAGATCAAACTTGTAAACTTAAAACGTCTAATGTTGATATTGAAGACACTATTGTTAAATTAAATAACGCCGTCGCAAACAACCTTTCTGAGATCACTGAATACGGTGGAATCAGAAATAGAGGCGTGTCGGTTGCGTTTGTCAAAAACTAATCAAGGAAAGAGAGGAACAATCTAACCCCTTAACCTTAGCAAAATGGTCAACTTATTTTAGTGGTGATTGAAAATGGTTTCGATGGACTTTAAAGTCATATCTTACAGGTGCGCGAGTCCGTATCATATCTGATTAATATAATTGCAAGTTAAGATACGTGGGGTATAGTGGGACTGTTAATAAATGGTGAGCGGCATTTTGATTGTGATCATGTGCCATTAATATAAAAAATTAAACAGGCCAGCCAGAGATGATTTAATTTTTTACACAGTTGCATTATCAGTATCATTAGTTGCCGGAGAAGAAATTCCGCCCGAATTACTCAACGTTTATCCTGACGGCTACTTTACCGTCTTTGGTGTTTGTATGTCAACTTAGTTTATCGTTATGTAAGTAATGGATTCTGTCTGCGTTGATGCGGTTACCGAATTTATCGAATGGGTGTTGGATCACCTTACAGCGGGTGTTAATATCGATAACAATTTTTCTCCACTTCTCGAAGAATATCTGCCTCAAAGGGGTGTTACCAAACCCTAGTATGAAATGTATAATTTTGTTAAAGGTGAATTAGAAATTGGCCGTTAGAATCACATTGATGTACCACAACAACAGCTAGGAATCATCACGCAGGCAAACGCCCAAAAGTTGATTTCATCACCAAATGCGAAAAGGCTCTGGATTGTTTCCATAACGGCGACGTTGTATTCACCGCTGCATCCAGTCCAGTTAAGTTTCGTAAGTTCACGAATGAATATTTTATACCTACATTTACATAGTTAAGAGGATTAAGATCTCGACTGTTAAATGCACTAGTTCGGGTAACAGTTATCAGGCAAGGACGATCGTTGTATGCAAGATATATGCTCAACTAGTGTGTTTCTAAATGAAAAGGGTGCAAAGCCTCCAGAGCGGACAGTCGCTGGAAATCTAAATTTTCACCAAGCAGAGGATTTATATAATTGTGTAACAGTTGTGCCAATAAAAAAGGGTAATTGACTAGCGTGTGTGTGAGTATTGCACCTAGACTTTATGAGTTTGGACAGGGTCTGCCAGTCGAGCAATTGAAAAACGCAATTGTGTCATTAATAGAAGGATTATGAGAGACCCTCAATGTTACAGACGTGAAACAAATAATCGAACCATAGCTATTCGATAACGTCTGGTGTCTGGTGGAACTAGCAACCTAATTTCGATACGATTACATTCAGGACTAAGTGTCTATTCAGAGCTGCTTGCATTGCTACAAAGAAGTCTCAACAAGATCAGTAAACTGTATTCGGTGGCAATCGATGATAAGACAATTAGCATGGCCGAGTTCTAGACATTACCAACGGAAATGGAAAATTACCGACAACTCTGAGCACAAACAAAAAACCGTGAGGATTTACAGACAATAAACGTTTAGTAATTTGCTTTAAAAAACAAAAATTAGGTTAATACAAAGCATGCACAGTTCTACAAGTGAATTCCAAGAACTATATGGAATAAGCTGAAGCAGGCTATATCAGATGTGGAATGCTCTCAAATATTACCCTGAGGTAGAAAGAAAAATATCTGATATTAATTGAAAAGATCTACAGCTTATAATTAATAGTAATACGAACATTAAACAAGAAACTCTACCAAATTTCAGTATGATATATCTTTAATAATTATGGGATACAATGAAGTAGTAACAAAAAGAAAATATAAATAAAAAGTACTATCACAACTCCTCAGACTTGCAAAGATTACAGCAGTATCCTCAAACTTTGTATTAAAAGTCGTGGACTATACTCCATAATAACTATATGGAGACGAATAAGGCAAACAGATTGCAGAAGAAATAATAGATACTATCAAAGCCGAAGTGGCGTTTCAAAAGTATCAGGTCAGTTAGTAATAAAACAGTAGTCAGCACGCTCACTCAGATTATTCAGTTATTTTTCTATATTATCAAAATCTGTTCTACCCCTGGTGCAGATTAAATCAAAATAGCTTATCTTTCTTTGAATCTAAAGGCACGCAGGATGGACTGTTCTAACAAAACCTGCATCGGTTGTAATCGCATGGAAAGCTTTATATATAGCCTAAGAAATATAGATCAAGCCCGATCAAGCTTGAGACCTGAATGACGTATGCTGATGCCGTACACAGTCTCAAAAGCGTGCTAATCATCCATAATTTGTACTTATAATGAGTAGTATTAATCTGTTGGGATTTTGCTCTTTTATACGTCAAACGTCTCATACCTGTTTGACTGGTCCCTGTCGTGAATTGTAAATGCTAATCATCCATGGTTTGCGCATAGCATACAGCTTACTTGCCAAGTCATTGGGACATACAGGCTGTGACGTGTAGCAGCCTCCCAGTAGGGTAGAAAAGGCTAAAGCGTCATAATGGATTTACCTATCTTCATTCAGTAGCATCACAAACTATTTTAAGTACGATAGCTTGCGAAATGATGGATTATTTCATTTTTTTAAATTTAATATATTCAGATAGCAAAAGTTTCAAGCCGTTGAATATGACAAAATGTATTGATTGATATACATTTTCTTGCACTGCCATTTGTTCAAAATCTATTCTCAAATTAGGGTTGTACCATGCAAGTTTGAAAGTAATGTCCCATTAATTGTTATTAAAATAATAGTGAATGAGTATTTAAAAATTCATCAACTTATCATAGACTCCTCTTATCAAATGCATGCAGAAAACTATATGCAGCAAAACCTCTCTTGAAAGACGTGAGAAACCATATTCCTTATTCAAAGATTTATTGATTTTAGTGTTATGACCTGTCATGAGCGAGAGACCACTTGCTTTGAGAGACTATTACAAGTGTTTTGTGGCAGAAGCTTTGTTTTTTCAAGACAGGTGCTACTGTATTGGTGACTGAAATTTTTCAGTCTGAAACATTTATTGAGATCACATTAGTTTATGCAACAGAAAACCAGGATGAATGATTTACAGCAGGTCCCGATCATCAAAGATTTTTCATGATTTTGTATTTGTATCCTTTTCGTTGGCATTATAATTTGTTTTCACAAGAGTATTATTGTTAGAATTCTATACAATTTTTCTTGTTGACTATTTAATACGCGTGCAGACGTCCTAAACATGTCAGCTTATACCCAGTCTCTCCCATTGTTCTTAGCGCTACAGCGCATCATGGGTAAAATGGATATCATATTGATGACGTCCCAACAGAGTGATCACTTCATTTTGAGCTGCACTGAAAATATCGATTTTACAAAGCAGGCTACCTTAATAATCGTAATATTTCTTGACGTACACACGGACACTATGTGCAGAACAAATTTACTTTTATGCGATATCATAACATCGTTGGTTTGATCACAACGTGATGCAGTACTTCCTCAGTATAACATTTTCCATGGGTATTGCAGTATATACCTAAGAGTAATAAAAACTGTACTAACAGCTGCCTCTCTTGGCGCTCAGCATTAAGAGGTTAATGTCAGGACTGGTAGTCCTGGTGTCAGGATAATGTGACTGGGTGGGACATCATGCAACATGTCTGAGGCACGGTGCTGTAGTGCTAGACATCACTGTAAACTGCCACACTGCAGACATCGTAGCAATATGACTGAAAATTGTTAAAACCACTTTAAAAATCCAAGTCACACACACCCTCTGAGAGCTGCGAGCCCATTAATCAGTTTTGATCTACTCGCTATTTACCTACATCATTCTTATAATTGTATTGCCACTTAATGAAACATGATCCATGAACATACCGCATAGCAGGAGCTGTTTTATAAGGAAGGGGCAAACTACATTTAACTTCCGTGGGTGACATCGAAATCATAAGATGGGTAAACGACGTCACTTTTTTCTATTTCTGTATGTAATACCAAAATGTATGCCCATTTCCCAGACATTCTCATTTTCTGCTATATTTATCCTTATCGTTATTGTTGGAGATATTGTCAAAGCCTTGGTGTCTATGAATGTCCAATATGTCCAGCTCTGTGTAAGCGCATCATTTCTGAAAATGTCTGGGCAGAAATTCACCAGACTTGTTGTATATGAAATATATACAGGAGAAGTGTAATTATGGACACCCGTCACCAATGTGTCCGGCAGGGTTGAAGGAAAACAACCCCTAAAAGCACCAGTTACAGGAAAGAAAATTTCCTACCAGCTTCTACAGTTGGCCTTAGTCCCCGTTTTGTCACACTATCATAGGTAAGTAAAACAAGGAATAAAGAATCAAAATGTAGCTATGTCATATAATAAATACTTCAGTAACCTTTTGTAGATGTTTCATGGCCCCAACCATTAATTAACGTTGCTGTAGGGAGATTGTTATTTTGAGGCTGTCTATTCAAATATGTGGCCCATATCTGTTCTATTTTTTTTAAGAAAATGCTCAACATATATTCAAGTTAGAACCATGAAATTTGAGGAACTTTATCACGTATGTAAGTAGACGATATTATTAGATTTTAGGCCAGTACAGCAGTTTTACAATTTTAAACATTAAACAACTTTTGACGTACACTGATACATGTTTAAGCACAAAACTGTTTAAGGTAGACATATTCAGTTTCTTAGTCAAATTTACAGTTATATTTAGATGACCTGATAAAACCTTCCGGGGTATAATAGCAGTATGCCAACTTGGATATAATTTTGAACTTGTTTGACAGACCTATTTATCATACATGAGTGGTAGCTATTAATAAAAAGCCTCATGAGGTAGACTAATAAAACTTTGTATGCAATGTAGATGACCAGATTAAATTTTATTGCTATTATCTCATGATGATGTCCATTCATCCGTATGTTCGTCAGTCTGTTGGCAATTTAGTATATTCTGCACATCATGAGTTGCCAACCGTTTACATTGTATATGTACTTGTGGTAAAGAAGAACCTTGTTTATTTTGGGGTCAGTAAAGTCAAGGTCATTGTTACTAAAAGAAGAGAATTTTGTTTTGAAAAATAACAGGAGTTCTCCTAAATCTACAGTTACCATGCTTTGTGGATGGGTAATGAAAAAAGAAGAAAAATATTTACTGGGTAATAATTCAAAATTTCAAGCATATACATAGTACCAAACTTTGTAGATGGCTTGCACATGGGATAATGAAGTATCCTGTTAATTTTCGTGGTATAAGTGGACGTCACCGTGGCTGAAACAAGAAAAATAGTTTCTATATGACAACATTAGTTTTGGAGCCAGTATCAAACTTTGGAAGGCATGCAGGTTTGGTAGGAAAGAAACCTACTAATGTTTAGGACAAAAGATCCAATGACACTCTGACTGAGAGAAGAACAATGATTACCGTACAATAACGTTAGTTCTATATCACAGACTTGGACAAAACTTGAGGTAAGGAAGAAGCCTATCATTTTTGAGTTCAAAATGTGAGCGATCAAGGTCACTGACTGAAAGAAGGAAATGGTTTCTGCACAAAAATATTAAGTTACCTCTATTTTTGACTATTATATATAGGGCAGGCATATACTCACGTGTTATTGGTGATAATCTCTTTTGGTCTACTGTGTAGCATACATGTTTTGCAGATGCAAGTCTAGCCCTTTAGGTGCTGCCTTAGGCTTCATCTCATATGCTGGACATCTACAATATTAATATCATAGAAGGTACCTGAAACGTTAATGTCTAAGGTAGTAGCACCAGACAAATAATGTAGTTATCTTCGTTTCAGCCAAACGTTGACCAAGCTGTTCACTAGCGACACCATTTACAACCATGTTAATGAAGTGATCTAATTTGTAGTCAACTTTATGCAGAGGTATTATAAAGACTACAGTGACACAATGTGATGCATAACAATCTATCATTCTATATTTTTCTTTTCTTTCTATTTTCATTTCCATATATTTTCTGCTATATAATGATGGTCAAGCACTTTTCCTCTAATAATTTGTATTGACAATCACAGTCACCTACTTTCATTTATATGTTATTATCCATATAACGTGTGAAGACATCCAGAGATTCAGTGACACTTGTTATGGTGGAAAAGCTAATTTCCCCATCTCCGATCATTTCGGATAGGTAATGTGTATTCTTCGCGCGCTTCTCGTTACACGCCAAGGTCCTCTTCTGCATCTCAAGGACAGGTTTTTGCACAAAATCCATCACTTGCTTCACTTCTCCGGGAGAAGAGTTCTAATTTTGAAACAGAACATACATAGTCATAACAGCAGAGCTACTGACAACAGAATAATTGACACTAACATCTATAGGCAGGATAGCGTTAAGTTGGACTTCCCAAAAGCAAAGCCAGAATCGGAGCCAGTATAGGTCTAGTTTGAGTCCGGTAGATTTGATTCACTTCGAAGAGATAAAGCTTATCACTCATCTAACTCAAGATCAGGGTCACAGTTTGGGGACCAAGTGAAGAGCACTCAGGTTTATTCTGTACAGAGGGAAGAAGCGAATCCTGCTTTTACCCTCTTCACACTGGATCAGCGCATTCCACAGCTTTGCATGCACATTAGCATTTGAGAGGTCCTGCTCGTGACCACTTCATGAGAATAACAGAGTACGTGTTCCATAACTAGAATTTAGATTAAATCCTCTCCAAATAAAACTACTGCTTCACACGATCAGTACTTGTTGCACGATATTTTCCATGAAGTAGACAACGTATATGTGACTGCAAAAAGTAAATTTTTGTTGAACCTAACATTGCTAGTCATTTGTCCCCCAGTGTTCTCAAGACTTACACTGTTATTACGCCTATTGTGTATCAGTTTCCACGTGTAACAATTTCAAAGTTTACGAAGGTGCTGAAGCATACAGAAGCGGTGAAGGCAGAGAGACAGACTGAAACAGAAGAACACACAGACGCAATAATAGAGATAGCGATCAGAGACCACGAAATGTATCATTCTCCTCCGGAACTATCTGACGGCCTACATGTTCCTTACTAATTTCGTACACATGAATCTCCAAAAGATCAAATTCATCTTCCCCGCACCCTGTTTTGAGAGAAACAAAACATTCCTCAAACGTGTATGCTATTGCTAATACTGAAATTCTACGAGCTCAAGGTATGTCACCCCCACAGGGACAGGTTCAGTTGACACCAAGGACATATGTTAAGGTAGATGATTCAAATCAGAATGTTAAAAGCGTTTATGGCGGAAAATTGATGAAATGGTAGAACTGAATTGTGCTAGTGGCGATTATAGTCCTCATACTGGTGTCACTGCTACATACAGTAGAAAACTACAACTACAAATACAAGTAGCAACAGAAACATTGAAACATCTTTGGTATCTATGTCAACTAACCCATGTTGTTAGACCAGCAAGAAATCCTAACTGGGGAACAACATTAGTAAGGGATAGAATACCTACACATTCTCTAGGGGAGACGCCACGGGAACAGCTAAAAGCAGCTGAAAGCCCTCCAGGCTGGGGAACACCAAGAGTGGCAACTGCTCAAACCAGTCAGAAGTCAAATAGGGAACAAGAACGGAAGTCTCCAACAGAAGAAAATCTACCAATCAACATCCGCCAATAGATACGAATCATTCAAGAAATAGTGGTATACATTCTCCTACATCAACAATTATTAAAAGATTGTATGTAGAATCATCTTCATTCACAAAGGATGAAGAGGGAGAGAATCGGTTTCTGAGTAGTTGTTTGGAAGACACTGAAGATGAAGAAGATACTTACATTCAAATGGATTAAACGATAGATGATAGATATCTCCAGGCTCGAGAGAGATGGTGTCTATTGCAGGATAAAACAGTGGGATACTCGGATACACAAACCCAACAAGATCCACAAGTCTATGGTTATGTATATGGTCCAGACCATTTCAAAAGTGAGCGAGATCCAGATACTAGTCAGAGGGACAGAAGTCATTACGAACAGGACAGAGGTCAGATGAATGGTGGGAGATGTGAAGTGTATGTAGACAGGGATATAAATAGGAAACGGGGATAGAGGACTTAATCATGGTATGATAGGGTTTATTTGTTTGGTGACAGGGATAAAGTTCATAAATATTTCCATCAAACAGAGGATGATGAACGATATAAATGCAGAAAGAATGCATCGAACGAATGTCAAGAAAATTGGAAACTTAAATATAGAGATTCATATTGTTATGAAGACATAAATTCTCACATACGGGGCAAGAATGACAGATTTGATAATGAATGGCGTGAACAGGTTTGTAAACCACAAGACTACACAAACCAGTTTACTCTAGGTGAAAATATTGAATTCGATAATGATCATTTGCAACATGAATTTGAATGCCAAAAGAGATTGAGAGCACAACTTGATTCAAACATTAAACATGATATTTTCAGTGTTATTAATATCCTTTCAGGCACCTCGGACCATTAAAACATGAATTACAATGGCTGGATACGTCTTGATATTATCGCCCGTGTGGAGTCATCTTGGCAATTGAGGGAAAACTGATACAGGGCAAGGTTAATAATTATCCTGTCGATGACAGGGTTGGATTTGTCAACAATGGCATCATCGTGTTGGTTGGCAGTACACGTTATTTCATAAATGGAAAGGAAGTTGAATCAATTGTTACGAGGACTCTCAGTCTCACCAGATAGAGCTGTGCAAAATCTGCTGGCCCGTCTATGATGTTTTTACAAAGACTCTTTCATTCATGCCGATCATAAACCGTATACTAATGGTCGACCTAGCAATCATGCAGGTAACGATCACACATATCTGCAACTAGCAGTACTACTTAGCACCAATTTAAATTTTAAATCTGGGTTTCTACTGCTTCAACAATAACGTGAAGGAGACTCAGAGGTTTTCGTATACATTTCCTCTCAGTCATATATTCATACTTGCAAAGATATTCGCAAGTATACTTAGGGGCCAAACACACTGTAATATTAACCCCTAAGTGCAGCGAAAACGAGACAATTTGTCAAACACTAGGTGCAGCTGCTTCATCTGGAGAATACTTACGCATTTTGAGCAGCGAGATAAATAAGGAAACAACTGCCACCAAACAAGTGGTTGACATATTTACACTTACGTAATGGGTTTTGATAGGCCTAAATCACACATTTTAATGCAAAAGGTTTTGCAACAATGAACTTCATCTTTAATAAAACGTAACACTCTTGAGGCCAGTTGATTTGGTGATTTTGTTCCACTTGTTGACGAATATCTGCTTTAACATTTTATTCCCAGACACTCGTATACACTCAAAAATAATTTACGTGAGGGTAAAGGTAGAAAAAGGCCTTTGGAACAAACCTGATAGACCAACGTGAATTCGAAGTCTTCACCGAGAGTAATCGTATTAGCAGGCAAATATGCCCGATCCTTGACTGCACAGCCAAACCTAAAAACGTTTAGAGATTGTATATACAACAATGATGTGGAAGTAGCCGACATATTCATCCCGGTTGCATTCTTAGTTGATTATTTTACACCAACATTAGCACAACCAAGAAGAGAAAAATCTCGACTGTTACGTATAAAGGACGCACTTGTTTGCGTAACAGTTTTGGGGTGAAGACGAGAAAGATCGTTTCACAAACAATTATAATGGTTTACTCAGAACGTTTCTGAATTAACGTGGAGTTCGGCCTCTAGAACGGTTTTAAATATTCTTCAAGCAGAGATCTTCTCTAGTTGTATGGAAAAAGTATTATGGTCTCTTTCTCATTAGCTACTAACCAACAATCTAACGGAAACCATGTTAGGTTGACTATTTGTAAATCCAAAACTATATTTTACTGCTGTAACGATTAAGAGGGTGCAAACTATCAACCAGTTGTCGTTCGGATTTAAGCACAAAGAACTTTCTAATTAAAAGCTATTGAGACACGGAACACGTTTTCACCTTCGCATGAAGAATGGTTTGCAACCTGGATGACCGAAGATGTCAATTCAGCTGATAACATCATCTGTCGTAGTATCATTCCCTTGAATGCAGGGATATCCCTATACAGTTCGATAGACATTACTAGAGGTTTACATCCATAATGGCAAATTTAGACTGCATGATAATTTATTGTATTAGTCTTCTAGCATTACAGTATCTGCGTTGGAAAGAGAATAATGAGAAAACTCTAACAAGAGAGCTAAGGTCAAGGTCACTTTTCTCATAATTATCGAAATCCATTTTAAAAAAAAAAATATCATGGTAACTAAAATAAATTGGATTCAAAGTAGCGTTCAGTGAATATATGAGCCGATCGAGCGTGTTATAAAAAAATGTAATATCGTTGTTGTTTTTGTTTGTTTGTTTCAACTTACGTGAAATTAGACGTATACGCGCACTGTTTTATTATGAATGAATTGCAGTGGTAGTCAGGGTACAGTTGGGACCAAGGACATGCTATTACAGAAGCAAGCAATATGATAAAAACTGATTTCCCGTTGATTATTATATTAATGGGTCTTGCTGAAAAGAAGTTGAACATGTGTTCACTGTTCAGTATCAATTCAACATTAAATTGGTACTGATAGTTGCCAATGCAATAATCTATTTCGCTTTTGTGATAATATGTTGCTTTCAGAGTCATAATCAGCAAATCTAGAAATGTTAAAAATTTCAATTGCGTTTAGATATGTACGCCACTATATGGAATTATCTTAGGAGGAAGGTGGTGTGAATGGAGGAGGGATGGCGGCCTTGGAAAATTAATGATCATCCTAGTATTATCCTAAACGTATTTGCAGCGAAACTACTCAAAATCCAAACTTCCGATAGAGATTTCCATCAAGACCGATTGTTTCGTGGAGTCCAGAATTTTTCCTTTTTTTATCATCGTTTTCGAAGTAAATCAAAATTTTGAAATTCTGAATAGCTATAACATTTTATTACCAAATTACAATTTCACGCTCAAAAGACATCAGAATGAAACTCACTTCAAACTTGGAAATATCTTTTAGCTGTCAAGTTTCTGACACACGCTGAAACAGATTACTTTACAGTTAGCAAATATTGAAGTATGCTTATCTGCAAGGCAAAGGCCAGGAAAATGTCGCAGGGGCACGCTAGGTTAAAATAATACCTTACAAGCGCCGACATAGATTTGAGCTGAGGTGTTTGCAGCATAAAACAACAGTCATTTGACAAGAAGTGCCAAGTGTAGGAACCAAATTGATTTTCTGTCAAATGCTTACATATAAACAAATGTAGTTTCATATGCGCATATTAATTCATCCCTTTTAGTTCACACTAAACAGCCATTGATAGGTGCCATATGAGTCTATTTTGGGATGGTTTATTGCTTTAACCCATAAACAAATCTTCAGTAACCTTTTCTGCTCGGTATACAATAATATTAGTTAGTTAGTCCTCTTCATCAAGTTTGCAACACAAAGCTGCATATCTCTTTCGCCATTTAGGGCGGTCTTGAGCAATTGCTTGTGCCTCGCCCCAAGAAAGTCCCATCTCTTCAAGCTCGGTCATCACTGTCCTTCGCCAGGCTATCTTTGGCCATCCACATGTACGCTTACCAGCTGGTGTCCATCTGATAGTGTGATGGATGGGGAGCAATGAAGGTCTCAGATTACTCAGTATCATCCAAAGTATATTGCTTTCTATCTTTAATAAGTTTTCTCTCTGCCATGACTAGTCCTCAATTTTCACTTATTGTTATATGCTTATTTTTGTCTCCGTTAACTTTACATGGCCAGAATAAGAAAGTATTTTACGATACTAATAACTATGATACTGCACGCATATGCACAAAACGTGTGCATAAAACTTGTATAGTCTAACAGGAAATAATTTGTAAACTAACATTTTGCACTCTTATAGTAGACGTGTAGGTTTTGGTTGATTAGATTTGTTTGTGAATTAACTAACCAAACTGTTTCGTCCATTTAAAAGTATAGATGACAAAGTTAACGATGTGGACGATTTCACTGAATCAGAATCAAAACTTTCAAACAAGCCAAAGAATGAACGTGATATTTGCAATATCAAAAACAAACGTGAGCGACACAATAATTTAAAAACCATTCTAATCATTAAAACACTTATTTAGGAGAATATTCGTATCTTTTATCAAATGAAAGCGTCAGACTATGACCAGTGCTCTCTACGGTCTATATTAGTGTAGGACAGAAAAGCATATTAAGGCCAATGGCTATCGCATATCTATCAGAGACGTACTATTTTACAAGTCTGTCAAAATGCTAGATTCGAGGAAAAAATGCAACTGAAGGTTTTGGTAGGAAATTAAAAGCCGCAGAGCAATAAGCCAAGACGACCAATAAGCATTATTTCCGCTGGCTAAATAGACTGTCACACAACAGAGTATTTGCAATATTTCCCATATAATTATTTTGACACAATGTTAGGCTAGCGATAGAAGACACACACTGCATGATACAGGTCGTAGCTGGGCTCCCTCCATCAGCGAGATGTTGTTGTTGTTGTTGTTGTTGTTGTATGGTTTAACGCCATTTTTCAGTACAAGATAGACTATACATGGCAGCCAGTATAAATGGTGGAGGAAGAACCCAGAAAAAAACCCGGGAAGAACCACCGACTCACGAGAAGCTACTGGCAAGCTTTCTCGCGTACCCACGTTAGACGAGCCTGAAACTCGAACCCACGCAGACAGAGGTGAGATGGCAGTGATCCGGAACGGTGAGCGTTTTAGACCACTCGGCCACTCGGGGTCCAACAGCGAGATGCATGTGACAGGGCGTTAACATGTCTTTTTTAGATGGTAATAAGAATGGTAATTCATATACTTACATTTATTCATCTTGAATGTCCTCAAAATGTACTTCCTCAGTTAGTTCTGCAAATCCGAATGACATATTCTGCAAAACCTGACACACACCGAAATTGTACTGGAATTTCGAGTACATTTCCAGCTGAAATTCATTGTCCTTACTGCACTGTATTGACCCACTAATCCGGGCAATCATAATCAGAAAAGCAGAATTGAATTAGATCAACAAAAAATCCAAAAGTCCATGCGCATTCTTTAACAATATGACTCTAAATTTCAATTTTAAGTAGATCAAAACAACAAATCGTTTTGAAACTACTATTGAACTCCCAACAAAGTTCAAAGGTGGCTATGAGAGCATTAACATTGTTATCATGTGTCGATGAATCTACGGCTGTGTATTTATTTTTTAATACAGCATAAATTCAATTACTTTATTTCTTGTAGCGTACTTTTTATAATTAAGTCTTAGGTAGAATAAGAAAATGAGTATATAGCAAAAGGTTACTGCATTTGTACGGGAAGATATGAACTCATTTTCGCAGACTAATACTTCACTCCCAAAGATAGCGCAGTATTAATCACTGGTTCATATTTTTCCATACTAATGCAATAACCTATACACCTTCAATGTCGATAAATGAACATTTCCAACTGACCCATTGGAGTTCAAACGTATTCAGACGTAAAGAATGTTTGTTCATTTTATTTCCTATACAAGAAGAACACATTCAAAGGTATAACAAATTATCGCTACTTTCGTATACATACCACACAACATTATTGTGACCAAACTATCTGAACCGTCTGCAACTGGAGCTGGGTTACAGAAATGTCTAGTAGAGTTTACTTATGTTCTATGCATGTTTGTTGTATAAGAACTAAAACATGATTCTTAATACCAAAACCGTTTGATTTACATTTATGTAAATTTGCTCTCTGTTTTAGGCAAAGCTAAATATCGATAATGTCAAACTTCAACATAGTAACATTTTAAAAAATATAGATACAAAGTAAAAATTCCATCTTTAAGAAAAACTAAAATTGTTATTTAGAGAAAAGCAGAAGCAATTACAACAACGGTTGCTATATATAAAGCAAATTTAATAAAGATGTTACTGTAATCCTGATGCTTTTTCTCAATATCCTATTCCACTCCTGAACTCTATCTACTCCGCCTCACGCAACCACTCCTAATCATTGTTTGACAAAATATGAAATGTTTGAAACAGTAAGATTATTATATGTCTGAGTTAGCGGAAAAAGGTGCAGTTGCAATGCGTAGAATTATCAATTGTGTTTTAAACTGGTTGCTTAGGATTGATAGTCAAATAGGTTTTATCCCTTCCTGAACTGTTAATTCACTTGCTTTGGTATTAGTTGGTTTCTTACTCGCATTTTGTCAAGGGTGTAAACAAAGCATCTTGAAGAGTCAGAGGTTCATCAACGTATTCGTCCATCTGGGACACCTAGATTCTGTCTTTGTTATTACAAAAATAAGCTATAACAGCTCCTGCAACCATTAGTGTAAGATATATGATTGGCTGTTTGTTTCATTGCCATAATGTGTTCTCGCTCGAAATCAGCGACAGGGCTCTGCCATTCAGTTGTCAGTATTGTTTTCTGGCTTCTCTATATTGACAATTGCCATCTTGTTAGATACAACGTGTGTTGGGGGCAGCATTGGCAGCCGTGACATAAGAAATACTGTCATCATAGTCATTCTTCTAAATGTAATGTTTCCCGACTTTGTCTTCTTGTTTGTAGTTTAAAATTTCTTTTCGTACTCTTGTGCATAGTTTTCAGCCTTGGGAATATTTTTTGTTACTTCTGAATTGATTGCAAGAATTATTATGAGCTTAACTCGGTTACTGTATTTCTGTAAAATGTTCGCATATCGGACGATGCAACCCAGTGTTATGACCGTGTCCTTCAGAAGCGAAAATATCCTGTTACCACCAACTACATAGTCCAATTTCACTTTTGAATCTGTTATGTGTCGTTGAAATCGTAGGTTACTTTTTCCATATGTGTCGTAATCTTGCAGTCCTGACATGAATAAATCAGTTAATTTTTTAACTCTGGTAATTTTAAAATAGGCTGTGTAACAGGTAAACTGCCTGTAAACGTGCACCTGAAGAATAGATATGACATACTTTGATTAAAACTATATATTACCTCATATATTAATGCATTGCTATATGACACGAAGAAGCATATATAGCCATTATATTCATCCTTGCCCGTGATAAATGTCATTTCATCTGCTGGCAATGTTTTTCAGTGTTCAACAGTACGTACTTCCCGCACTATGCTTGAGATTAAAAGGACCTTTTACAAGAGCAAGTGTAGGTTCTCACCAATTTGGGTAACCAGTTTTATATTATTCTGACCAATTATCGATAAAGTATTTGTCCTTTTTTCACATTGTGGTCTCTCCGGTCATGATGAGGTTCAATGCTAAAATTGCTACAGGTTAAATTAAATTGTTTCATAGTAACGATGTTATTTTATTTTAATCACCAGGAAAATGTACATAAACAGCAGTTTCTTATCCGCATTATTTGCATTAGAGAGGAACTGGTCGAGGCAGTCCGGGTGCACTACACGAGAATAACAGAGTAAGTGTTCCATCACTAAAATTATATAAATCTTCTCCAGATAAAACTACTGCTTCACACGATCAGTATTTGTTGCATGATAGTAATCGACTTATATATGACTGCAAAAGTAAGTCATTTGTTGAGATTAACCTTGCTAGTCAAATGTACCCCAGCGCACGCACGACTTACACTAATATTGCGCCTATTGTGTACAAATGTCCGCATGGAAATTCTTCTAACAATTTCAAATACTGAGATGGTGTTTCAGCATACAAAATTGTAAGGCAGAGAGACAAAGTGAAACAGTGGAAAACACAGACACAATAACTGAGATGGTGATCAGAGACCAGGAAACATGACTACCCAGGCGCCGTAACAAATGCGCGCAAGACAAAAGCGCGCCGACAAATGCGAATAATGATAAAAAGCTGACAAATACGCGCAAGACAAAAGCGCGCATTTATACAAAGATAAGGTTGAGAAGAGAATAAAAAAGGTTAACTGAGATTACTTGCGAGGAATCGCTCATAGCATTAACTTCTAACATTTCTACTTATGATTTATAAATAATTCAGGCATTTGTGCACTATATTCACATTTTTAAAAATATTTTTATAAGTCAATAATAGGTTTGTTAACATTTCACAATAAGTGTGTATAGGGCGCCCGCCGTGTATTCAGTAATAAATATTCTAAGTAAATAAACCAACATTGTGTCAATTTGTCATGCAGATATTTTTTTTAGCAATTTATATGTTTTATTTATTTAATGCATTATATTGTAAGAACATTTGTTGACACTTTCTTAGGCGCGCTTATGTCTGCGCCCTTATGTCTGTGCGCATTTGTCGCTGCGCGCTTTTGACTGCGCGATTATGTCGGCGCGCATTTGTCTTGCGCGCTTTTGTCGGGTCACCGAATACCCATCCTACGGAACTAGCACACGACCTCCATGTTTCTTACGAATGTCGTACACCTGAATCTCCCAAACATCAATCTCATCTCCTCCACGCCTCTTTTTGACAGAAACAAAAATTAATAAAACGTTTATGCATTTGCTAATGTGAATATCACAACCGATGTTCGTACATGGTCCGGCTTCAAAACATTGACACAGGCCTACAGATTTCCCAGCACCAGATTTATTTGTTTTATTTGGAATACATTGAATTGTACATGCAGTCCCTGCTTGACATGCTCTTTCATTAACGTGTTAATCCGGCTGGTTCTGATTAAACATGCATTGCTGTGATTCTTTAAATTTTTGTTGTTTGAGGGTGGTGGCGGCCGAATGAGAGTCGCTGATGCACCTATAGAAAATTCATAAAATCATAACTAAGTAATTTAACCTATAACGTTTTCGAATTAATAATATCATATCACAAAATTAAGGTGTCTCTTAGCTCATTGCAGTTTTCAATGATAAAATACGCAATAAAAACACATATGGGATCACATCGAGTCTTTTTCCGCCAAATGTAACTGGAAATGACTACTTATGGTCGACCTAAATACAACTTAGTAAGCTTAATGAAGCCAAAGAGAGGAACACATAGGCAATTTTAAAATAATCCAAGTCATGTGTGACATAAATGCAAAAGATGAGTGGAATATTTACATTTCTAGCAGCCATTCCAATGCTGTTGGTTGGTGCTTCTCCTGCAGTTGCAAAACGCTGCTGTGTTAGAAGCCGTCGGAACAGCATTCGGGATGGATTTGGAAAAGGTGGTCTGGACACAGAGTGTCTGGTGAAGCCTCTCATTGTCGCGTAGCGTCTCGGTGCCGCATAAAATTGGAAAAGGTTTTCGATTACCCCGAACAACTCGCAGAATACCCTCAGCAACCAACCACTCTGGTGGCCTAGTGGTTAGAGCGTCCGCCTTAGATGCGCGAGGTTGCGGGTTCGAACTCCGGCTGAGTCATATGTAAGACTTATAAAAATGGTACTAACAGCTGCCTCGCTAGGCGCTCAGCATTAAGATGTAAGTTTTAGGACTGGTTGGCCTGGTGTCAGGATAATATGACTGGGCGGGACATCATGCAACATGTCTAAAGCATGATGCCCCAGTGCTAGACATCACTATAAACTGCCACACTGCAGACATCGTAGCAATATGACTGAAAAATTGTTAAAGCTACATTAAAAATTCAAGTCACACACACACACGCAGAAAGCTGCGCGCCCATTAATCAGTTTTGATCTGTTCGCTACGGCAAAGTCGGTTATACATTTTCAAGGAGTCATTATGAGTGAGTAACTTGTAGAAATAGCCTCTTGAGCAAAGGTATCGTGCAAAAGGAAATAGGCATCGTTAATTTGCATTCATCAACAAGAATTCATTGGGTTACGGACATAATCACGCATCGGCATTTAGTATATTTTGACTCAAATTAGTCATTTGAATTCATTGATTATTTAATTTGGGCGGTTTGATTTGACCTTATCACTTAGAAAGTGTGCCCAATATACGAAATGCTTCTTTATTAACAGTTACTAAAGTTACCGAGGCTACCAGCCTTTTTCTTCTTTCCAAATTTTAGTAGGTCATCGCTGTTTGTTTGTTTAGCCCTTTGGTTTGCCTCCGCAATCAGTCTTTGTCGTAGCCTCGATAAATTAAATGTTTATATAGCTCTTCAGACCTTTCTAGGAATGTTTCATCGTCGGAGCAAATTCTGCGTATCTTCAGTGCCTGGCTATATGGAATGTTCCTAATGAAGTGTTTTGGATGACAGCTGGTTGGGAGGAGATACTAGTGTTTGTCGGTTGGTTTCGAGTAGATGTCTGTATGTAGTTTGTTTTCCAACCAGACTTAATAAAATATGGAAAGAAGGAAAAGGCTGATAGGATACCATTTATCCTGACTTACCATCCATAAAACCACAAAGTAGGTAAAATCATCACGAAACACTGGCCCATCGTGGAATCATCGGATGTACTAAAGCTAATCCTTCCGAACAAACCTCTAGTGGCCTACCGGAGACAAGAAACCTCAAGGACATCCTAGTCAGGGCGAAGCTAACGCCAATCACTAGTCAAGACCACCCTAGTCAATCTGGCCCATGTGGCTACAAAAGATGCAAAACCTGTCAACATATAATAGAGACCAGGACATTTTCTAGCACAGTGACTAGAGAAAAACTAAACATACATGGTCCAAACAAAACAGAGAATGTAATTAATCTCATCACATGTAAGATCTGTGTCCTTCAGTATGTCGGAGAAACTAAAAAGCTACACAAAAGGATCAACCTTCATAGATCTGATTGGATGACAAAGAAGCTGTACAGATGCCCGGTCGCAGAACACTTCTCCTCCCCTGGCCAGATTTTCAATGATATAACACTTTTTGTAATTGCTAACAACCCCAACTGGAGTTCCGAAACCAGGAAAGAAATGGAATCTTACTGGATACGCCGCCTTAGAACATTGAAACCAAGCGGATTAAACCAAGAAGACCAGAAAAAGACAGCCATGCACAAGTGGAATTATCTTTTGCAGCCGACACATTTTTTATTTTAAATTTTTCTAAATTTGCTTAGTAGCCTTCAATTACTGTTATAACAATAAAATATCCGGGATATAATTTGCGCTTAAATAAATGTACACAAAGTAACAGATGTCGTTATGGCTCATCGATTTCTAGGTTAATACAAATATTTTCCAGTATCCGCAACAAGTTGATATAGGCTGGTTGAGACATAATACATTTAAAGGTTTAATTCCTGTAGAAACAGCCATGTAAAGTTTTGCAAACACAAAGGTTTTTATGTTTTATTTGTTTCTTTTGTCTATGTTTTGTATATGCCTTTGAAAAAGACTCATTAAGAGTCGAAAGCGCTCAGGCTAGTTAGATACTAGTTTTGCACTGTTAGTAGTCAGTTTATTGCATATATATATATATATATATATATATATATATATATATATATATATATATATATATATATATATATATATAAGACAGATACAGAGGGAGGCAGAGCGACAGAGACAGATAGACCGCCCGACAGAGATGTGTGTGTGTGTGCTTACCTGTATATGAAAAACAGGAGAGCTTGGCATCAGAGATTGTTTTAAAAATTTATATTCATTTTACAGAACTCAGTGCCAGTGTCGTAGATGGACTGTGATCATAATATGGTGTGTGTGTGTATGTGTGTGTGTGTGTTTGTGTGTAAAAAAAAACATATTCATTTTCATCTAAATCCATTATACACTGCGCCAGAGTCCTAAAGCAAGTTTGGAAAATATCTCACCTCAGAATCCCTAAAACAGTCCCCCAAAATCTAACAATAATCCGTTATGAACATCTCGAAATGTAATATGATGTAAAAGTAGAAAACAAGTTATACAAGCGTATGTATATATGTATGTTGTATGTATTATGTAGGTAGGTAGGTAGGTAGGTATCCATTAGGTAGGTATATCTGTGCACTCCATTTATTACATGACCTAGCTAATACCGTGTACGGTAAAAAAAATATTTGGACAACTCAGTTTAACTGCAAGATTAAAAACACGTTTTTATTGCAAACAGGAAGAGGATTAACTTTTTAATATTGTTAAAGACTTTCCCTTCTTCATATTATTCGAGTTCTTACTTTTTTGCGCCGATCATCTCGTTTCACTTTTAAGATTGTCAGCCTCATTAAGTAAATATTTTGATGTAACGTTGAGGAGTACAAACGCGAAGTGGCGTAATGCAGTTTTGGTCATTCTTGCATTAGCAAAAGAAAAGCATATTCGAACGTGCAGAAACTGTTTTTTTTTTTATTATTTTCCTTAGAAGTTCGCGTAATAAAAATTAAAATTCTTTATAAAATGTTCTTTATAGATTATTTGAAATTCAAAACTATATTTTACTGTTGTCACGATTAAGATGTTGCTAAATATCCACAAATTGTCATTCGGATTTAAGCACAAATAACTTTAAAAGCTCTGGAGACGCGAAACATGTTTTCACATTCTCCGAAAGAAACATGGCTTGCAATCTGGATGACCGGAATAGCATCTCTTTCGTAGTATTATTCCCTTGCATGCGGGGAGAACCCTAAGTAGTTGGATTGATATTACTAGAGGTTTAGATCAATAATGGCAAAATTAGACTGCGTGATAAATATATTTGTATTAATCTTCTAACATGACAGGATCTGCATTGGAAAGAGAATAAGGAGACACCTCTGACAAGAGGTCTAAAGTCGAGGTCAATATCCCTAAAAAATTATATTAACAAAAATATATTGGATTAAAAGTAGCGGTCAGTACATATATAAGATCGAGCTTAATATCGAAGAAATGTACTACCCATGTCTTTTTTGTTTGTTTCAACTTATTTGAAAAAGAGACGTATAAGCGCGCTGTTTTATTATGTATTAACTGCAGTGGCAGTCATAGTCTAGCCGGGATGAAGGGCATATTATGGCAGCAGCAAGCATTATCATAATAACTGATTTTCCGTTGATTACTACATTAATGGGTCTTGCTGAACAGAAGTTGAAAAGATGTTCATTATTCAATACCAGTTCAACACTAAATTGGTACTTATAGTTATCACATGCTATGATCTAGTTTGCTTTTGTAATAATGCATTCCTGTCAGAGACATTATTGACAAACCTAGAAATCTTCAATTTTTCACTTGCGTTTAGATATACACGCCCGTATAAGGAATTATATTAAGAGATAGGGGGTGTGAATGGAAGAGGGATGGCGGCCTTGGAAAATGAATGATCATCATAGTATCATCCTAAAAGTAGTTGCAGAGAAATTACTCAAAATCTAAACCTCAGTATAGCAAATTTCCCTCAAGACCGATTGTTTCACGGAGTCCAGAATGTTTTCTTCTTTATCATCCTATTCCAAGTTAACCGAAACTTCGAAACTCTGAATGCCTAAAGCATTTCGATACCAAATTACAATATTATGCTAAACAACATCAGAATGAAAGTCACTTCAAAATTGAAAATATCTTTTTGCTTTTCAGTTTCTGATACGCGCTGGAAGAAACTAATTACAGCTAGCAAATACAGTAGTAGGCTTATCTGTAAGAGAAAGGCCAAAACAATGTACCAAGGGCACGTTAGGTTAAACTAATGCTTGGAACTTCGAGCTGAACCTTTTGCAGCGTAAAACAACAGTCATTTGAGAAGAAGTACCAAATGTAGGAGACAAATTGATCTTCTACCTATTCATCATTCATGGTCGAATGTAGTTTTACTTGCGCATATTAATTCACCCTTTTATTTCACACTAAATAGCTGTTGATAGGAGCCAGATGTGATAATCTATTTGAGCATGGTGCTTCAAATCTTAAGTAAGTCCTCAGTAACCTCTTGCAAGTTTTACCATAATATTAGTTAGTTAGTTAGTCCTCTTCATCCAGTCTGCGACATAAGGCTGCAACTATCTTTTGCCCGGGAAAGTGTTATCTCTTCAAGCTCGGTCATCACTGTCCTTCGACAGGATATGTTTGGCAGTTCACATATATGTTTACCGCTGGTGTCCGTCTGATAGTGTGATGGATTGGGAGCAATAAAAGTCTCAGATTAGGTATATTGCTTTCAATCTTTAATAAGGTTTCTTCCTGTCGTGAATGGTCATCAATTTTCACAATTATTATATGCTCATTAGTGTCTCCTTTTCCTTTACATTGTCAGAATCGTTCAATATTTTACGATACTGAACACTTTGATATTGCATGCACGTGCAAGCAAATTGTGCCTATAAATAAGAATAGTGTGTTAGGCACTACTTTGTAAACAAACCATGTACAGTCATGTAGTAGACGTTTTAAGTTTTGGTTGATTAGATAATTTGTGGACGAACTAAACAAGCTGTTTCGTCCATTTGAAAGCATAGATGGTAACCTTTACGATGTGGACGAGTTCACCGAGTCAGAAACAAAGCTTTCAAACAAGCAAACAAACGAAAGTGATATTCGCAATGTTAACAACAAACGTGAGAGATGCAGTAATTTATTTGTTGCTGGTGAATAATTGAATATAGAAATAAAGGGGACTATTTTAGATTTGTGCTGCTACTGAGGATGGTGATGGCGATTTGCAAACTTATTACATGCCATACAGATTATATCAAATTATATTTGTGTCAGTCAACATGTTTGTAATTGGTAACATGTATTTGTGACTGCACATTTGTCTGTCTCCTGGGTGTAAGTGTGTATAAAAAGATATTTCTTTATTATACACGACCAGAAAAGCATCGACTATGCGATGCAGGTAAACTTGGAAATAAGTAAAACTTCGCATTTTTTTTAAATATTTCACTACAAATATCCAAGTAAACTTGGAATTACAACGGTGGGTATCTATTCAGAAGATGAGAAAAAACAAAAACGCATTCTCGACAACATTCACCTGCATAAATAAGTGCAAACAAACTAATTAAATTTCAGTGCAAAGAAGCAGCAGAGAGGCTGAACCCTACAACTTTGTAGAGACCTTATTTTTGAAAATAAAGGGTTCCTACGAAGGCTGAAAAAAGAAGTTTTTGCCTTAATAATGAAAACTTCTTTAATTGACCAGATTTTTTCACAATCTGGTCACTACGCGTATGTCGTCCAGCCTCTCTGCTGCTATAAATTAAACAGCCAGTATAGATATTATCAATAATGAGTATTGGAGAACCACACTCAGTTAAATTAGCTCGAGAGCGACTAGAGGCAATTAAAAAATATCTACCCGTTCGTGATTCTGTTAAGCAACAACTACAATCGCGTCAGGAATCTCAAGTTGAATTTGAGGAGGATACAAAAAAATTATTTAAACCTATCACTGAGACCACTAAAGGTATTCAACCTGTGTTAGAGAAAACCGCTGAAGCAGCTGGAAAAATAGCAGAAAGAACTGAAAAAATAGCAAGAAGAACAAAAAAGACAAAAGAAATTTTACGTGAACTTCCAGCCGAAATAGCTGCTGCGATGCCAGTTCCGGAAATACCTGAAGGTGCTGAAGCAGAAGATGATGAAGCAGAAGGTGCTGAAGCACTAGCCCCTGAACCAAAATCAGCAGGTCCTATAAATACTGCTGAATTGATAAATAAATTTAATGAAGAAACTATTAAAGTAATTAATAAATTGAACCAAGATGAACTAGCTGAGTTTGCTGTGGATGGTTTTGGTCAAAGAAGTAAATTAATGAAACCTGAACACGATAAAGATATTAAAAACAGTGATCAATGGAAAAAAATATTTATATCGCATACGTATGAATGTTGAACAAGCTAGAGATAATGATCCATTATATCAGGGTTATATTAGGAAAATTGATAATTTAATTCAATCAAGAAGAGAGGAGACAAAACAACAAAAACAACAAAAACAACAACAAAAACAACAAGAACGACAAGAATGACAACAAAAACAACAAGAACAAAAGAAACAAAAACCTCCAAAACAAAAAACACCAAAACCATTTGAGCAATCACTTCGTGGTTATCCAGAATTACCATCATCACCACGACTACAACAAGAACGACAACAACGAGAACAACAACGAGAACAAGAACGACAACAACGAGAACAAGAACGAAAACAAGAACAACAACAACGACTACAACAAAAACTGCAACAACTAGAACAAGAAAAAAAAACGATTACAACCAGTCCAAACAATAAGTAAGGAAGAAGAAGAAGAAGAATTTCAAGACGCTCCCGGCGCAACTGGAAGTGGTTTAGGAGGTGGTCTTATTACTTGTCCCAATAATGTCCTTGCTGATGTTGATCGACTAGAAATTCTCATCGGAGGAAAACGAGCTGGTAATAATTCTCCAGAAATCATTAATGAAGTAGGTGATATTTGTAAACGATTATTTAGTGGCGGCATCATGGATATTAATGTATATCGGTCTCTTATTAATGAAATCGCCGATGATTATTATAGTGACTAAGTATGTAATTAGTGATAAAATCACTTAATAATAAAATGATCATACACAATACTCGTGCACCTACCATGGTCAGGGTAATAAACTCTCGATTACCAGTATACAGAGCAACCTACGGAGATGGACTAGGTGATGTTGTTCAGGGTCTGTTTAGAAGGATAGCCCCAAAAGCAATACCGATTGCAAAGCAGCTAGGAATGAAAGCTATTGATGTTGTTCGTGAAAAGGGTATAGGCGCTGTTGGTAATCTTGCTAGCAAAGCGTTTACAGCAATTAAAGATAGACTATCACGATTAATACGCAGACCAGTCCGACCTGTGAAATTGGCTAGCACTGAAGTGATGCCAGCAAATGTCAGTAAAATAATAAATCAGGCAGCTAATCAAAAACTAGCGGAGTTAGCTGATATCCCGATGTCGGAAAAGGAAAAAAAATATAACCGCTAGTCTGATAGCAGGAAGTGGTCTTCGAGTTAGACGAAGACGATAATAATAAAGATGTTTAAGCGCATATCTGACCCCGCTTTTGACATGGATGCACCAGTTCTCAAAGATGAGTCTGTGCATGATTATCAATATTATTCTTATGACGCACGAATACCAGATCAGCGTGGACGAATCGAACTACAGGTTCAGGATACAAGTAGATATTTCTTACCCGCTGAAGCCTTTATCGAATTTGAAGGTGAAATTATAAGGACAAATGATGTCGAATATGTCGCTGATATTAGGATTGGTTTTGTTAATAATGGTATTATGGCGTTATTTGACAGCGCTACGTACATGATTGATGGAAAAAATATTGAATCAATCCAGAAAGACGTTGATGTTGCTACAACAATACTAGGCCTTGCAAGATACAGCGACGATTATTCAAGATCAGCTGGTCCATCAATGATGTTTGTCA
Organism: Megalonaias nervosa; assembly: GCA_016617855.1. NCBI lineage: Eukaryota > Metazoa > Mollusca > Bivalvia > Unionida > Unionidae > Megalonaias > Megalonaias nervosa. The sequence goes on from JAECUM010090679.1 coordinate 46,189, forward strand.
AGGATACTTCTGACCACCCTGACAGTAGAAATCAAGTTTTTCGACAGCCAAATGATCGAGCTCCTGCTCCTGCTCCTGCTGCTATTGAAGATCTACCTTTTTCAAATCCAGAATTTAACTTAGGATTTGCAGCACGTAGATCAATGTTAAGCGGTGATAGGAGAAGATTTTCATGTGCAATTCCACTGTCACATATTTTTGGATTCTGTAGAAATGTCAGAAAAGTCATTTTCGGAGCCAAACACACAGTTGTACTAGTACGAAAAGGCGATGATAATGATGCATTATGGAGACCTATGGGTGATGCTGGTAAAGTAATACTAACAAAATTTTCCCTGTGGATGCCAGTGATGACTCCGTCAATATCTGAAGAAGACCGGTTGTTATCTTTTATGAGTCAAGGCGGTACATCAACGTTGTCATGGTTGACTATGACCACAGATGCTATCCAGAGTGCAATTGATGGTTTATTTACATGGCAGATAGCTTCTCATCAAGGTGTTTCTGCACCAAGACATATATTTATTGCGTTTCAAAATATTGCACGAGTAAACTCGCAAACACATAGTCACATGATATTTGACAAACTCGGTGTTTCTGAGGTTTCATTAAGGATAAATGGACATCAAGAACCATCCGAGGATATATTACTGAATTTCGATCAAAATCATGTAGCACGTGCATATCATCGATTAATGACATTCATGGGACGTGATCAAAATATTGATACTGGTTTACAAATATCGCAGCTAGATTTTACAACGCTGTATCCGATTTATTACTTTTCACTAGAACATTTAGATTTAACCAGACAATCAGTAGTTGATATACACTTCAGAGCTCGTGTAACATTGCCAATAGCACCAGCACCATTAATTCCTAATTACAGAGCAATAGCCGTTATACTCAGCGATAAATCGATGTTACTCGAAGGTGTTGGTGGACGAATGAGAGTTATTGATGCTCCAGTAGAAAACATGTAATTAGATCGTTCATAATATTAATAATGTCATATCATCACGTTAGTGTGAGTCTGACTCCTGGTCAGATTAAAAGGCTGCAATCAGCATCAAAAATAATTGTGGAATAAAAATATCGCTAAAGCGAGAACAGATGACCGGTGCAAATAAACTATCGTTGACCGAGCGTCAGTTCAAAAACTTCAACGACGCTAAAAAATCAAATAAAGGCGTTAAACTTAATCTTTCTGCGGGCGCCATCAAAGATATTGCTAAAACGGGTGGTATATTTCCCCTTCTCGCAGCAATACCAGCATTAATAGCAGCTGCAGCACCAGCCGTTGCAAAGGCAGCTGCGCTAGGTGCTGTTGGAACAGCTGCTGGAATGGCGTTAAAGAAAGCAACGGGTCAAGGAATTATGCACGCAGAAAATTTAAAAAAAAGATCACGACAAAAGCAACACGGAAGACGTCTAAGAGCACCAAACGTACCACAGCCGGGCCGTCTAAGATTATCAGGCCCAGCATACGGTCGGGGTCTAAGATTGCCAGGGACCCCACACTGGTACGGAAAAGGCCTAAGATTACCAGGGACAGTTTATTAATATCTCCTATGTCCAATTTTGATTTACTTAATGCTGCTAAGCAATTAAAAATAAAAAATTTTAGAGGTGTTTTTATGCGCGATCAATTACCTACCGTTGCAATGGAACATGAAACCGGTATTATTAATCTCGATAAAAATTCTGGCCCAGGCACGCACTAGGTAGGATATGCAATTGATCCACGTGGAATTATTTATTTCGATTCGTATAGATTAGCACCACCAAAAGAATTTTTAAAGTACGTTACCGGCGATATTCCAATCTGGTATTCAACGTTACCGACACAAAAAATAACTGATCCTCCAATATGCGGTCGTGAAACCCTCGCTGTGCTTGATGCTATATCAAAATCAACAGCACCGCCTCATAAAGTCGTGCACGCGTTCACTACGCTACGTCATAATACTTAAACAGATATCAGTAAATATAATGGTAGATATTTACGGAAGATCCTCAGGTAAAGCTCAGAAGGTCGATTTATCTAAATATGCAACTCTTGATCAGCTCAGAAATGAAATCGATGATTTATTAAATATCACAAGTGTGGATCAAAATGAAGTCGTCGTTTTTCAGGACAAACAAGGACGATTAAAAACGAGTAATATACAACTACCAGATGTTCTTGTACGAATTCCCAACGCGGTTGTTAATAATGTCGTTACTTTTACTGATGAGGGTAAAATACAGGATTCCGGTAAGTCGGTTAACGATTATGTTAAGAAAACTGGTGATGTATTTACCGGTGATATTATTATGTCAGGAAGAAAAATTACGTATCTTGGAGATTCAATCGCAGATACAGACGCAGCAACAAAAAAATACGTCGATGATCAAGAATCCAAGTACGTGTCAGTGCGCGGTGGTATAATGCGTGCATTTCTCGACATGAATAATAATGGTATTAATAATCTCAGAACAACAGAAACAGATTTCGACGCCGCAACGAAGAAATACGTCGACGATAAGGAAATTCCAATAACGACTTCGTTAACGACAATCAATGATGGAATTGCTACATTTAGAACTGAATATATTAATCATGTACAAACATTTCTAAATTTTCGTAGAAATGAAAACAGATCTATTAATGACTTTTTTGGAACTCCACCAACTGTTATTATTAATCTCGCTGACATTAACATGAAAATCAACGATATTGTTAG
>JAECUM010090680.1:0-17669 GCA_016617855.1 Megalonaias nervosa
TGCGATTTGAGATTCGGCCAATTTTAAAAGATACCTTCCAAAACAAGTGGTAAATGTCTTGGTCCAGTTTGAAGGTTTTGGAGTCCTGGTTTGTAGACAAAGCATTGCATATTCCAACCCGCATTTGCCGGTGATCAAAACCTAATGTATTTCAATTCTGCATATATGCCTGTAGTTCCGCTAGAGGTCGCTGTCGGCGATGTGGTTCTTGTGGTTGCCGTACTCTCAGTTGTTGGGTTAGTCGTGCTTGTCTGGAACTGTGTCGTTGTACTGGTTATTGCTGGCGTAGTGCTTTCAGTAGTCACAGACTGAGTGGATGTGCTACTGGTCTCAGCTTCAGTACTCGTTACAGTTGGAATCGGACTTGTTGTGGAGCTCGTGCTTCCCCCGGTTGTGCTAGTACTCGATGGAACTTGTGTTGTAGATGTAGTGCTTATTAACGTCGTCGTTGTTGTTGGCATCTCTGTGGATTGTGTAGTAGACACCGTGCTGGATGTGCTGCTTGTTGTCGGAACCTCAGTCGTTGTACTCATGCTTCCCTGCGCTGTTGTAGTTGTTGCCTCTGTGGTGACTGTTGTTGCTTCCGTCGTGGTGCTGCTTGTTCTTGTTTGTTCTGTGAGAATGAATTGAAAAATGAAATTGCCAAAAATGATTCTCTTTCAGTGTATAAAATCAATGGATCTGGAAAGAAAAACGTACTATTGTAAAGCGTTTCCCTAAAACCTATAGATGCAACGTGAGCAGCAGAGCCTTTTTATTCCATCTTCTAAAGATACGCAATGCTGCAAACAGCTAACATAATGAACTTTCACCCTTGTCAGACACTTATGTTGCCAAGGTTTCGCTAATGGAATCCGTTTCAGTTTTCCATCATGTGTTCACGATCGTATTAGATGGAACAATTTTCGTTGCAACAACAAACTTTGGATCATATAGTTTCTCCAAATCTATCTATTTCCAATGTACATTTATTTCAGACATATTTGTGTACCTGTATATCCGTTACATAGCAAATTTGACAAAAGTCACCAAAGATGAGCCATTAGCTTCTGACACGTATTCCTTTCAACAAATATTTCAATACCGGGTTCAATATACAAATGTTTATCTGTACGTTGTATATAAATGTGGTGAGCTCATTTTCGTCCCCATCTTCTCACTCCTTTTCTACCAAATTTAAAAGGAAAGGCCACTCGTCAGTGAATGCTTTAAACCCAAACTGTTTCATCAATCTTGCCTCATACATGTCTCCAGCTGCATCTTTCACAGTCTCTAGTTCTCTCGCATTTACCTCTATCATACATAAATTCAATCAGGATTCACCTACATACACCTATTCTTGATATTTAGAATTACGCTTTCTTAAATCACTCTCATTCTGTCCATCTTAAATTGAATAATTGCCTTTACTTTGAGAATTTCAGATCTTTCATCATTTGCAGCAATGTGGAATATTCTATTTCCCTTAATATTTCGATTTCACCAGCCTTAAATTGACACGATTTGAGATTCTAATAATCAGTCGCATTCCAACAATGATTAAAACCATCAAAGGCAGTTTCTTTATTCAAATGTGAAAAATACCAATAGGAATGAGAACGAAATCCACCATCTCACTCGTTAGGCTCTGTTTCTTGTCCCTCCTTGACTTTCACATAATTTGCAATTTGAGATTCGGCCAATTTCAAAAGATACCTTCCAAAACAAGTGGTAAATGTCTTGGTCCAGTTTGAAGGTTTTGGAGTCCTGGTTTGTAGACAAAGCATTGTATATTCCAACCCGCATTTGTTGGTGATCAAAACCTAAAGTATTTCAATTCTGCATATATACCTGTAGTTCCGCTAGAGGTCGTTGTCGGCGATGTGGTTCTTGTGGTTGCCGTACTCTCAGTTGTTGGGTTAGTCGTGCTTGTCTGGAACTGTGTCGTTGTACTGGTTATTGCTGGCGTAGTGCTTTCAGTAGTCGCAGACTGTGTGGTTGTGCTACTGGTCTCAGCTTCAGTACTCGTTACAGTTGGAATCGGACTTGATGTGGAGCTCGTGCTTGCCACGGTTGTGCTAGTACTCGATGGAACTTGTGTTGTAGATGTAGTGCTTATTAACGTCGTCGTTGTTGTTGGCATCTCTGTGGATTGAGTAGTAGACACCGTGCTGGATGTGCTGCTTGTTGTCGGCACCTCAGTCGTTGTACTCATGCTTCCCTGCGCTCTTGTAGTTGTTGCCTCTGTGGTGACTGTTGTTGCTTCCGTTGTGGTGCTGCTTGTTCTTGTTTGTTCTGTGAGAATGAATTGAAAAATGAAATTGCCAAAAATGATTCTCTTTCAGTGTATAAAATCAATGGGGTCTGGAAAGAAAAACGTACTATTGTAAAGCGTTTCCCTAAAACCTATATATGCAACGTGAGCAGCAGAGCCTTTTTATTCCATCTTCTAAAGATACGCAATGCTGCAAACAGCTAACATAATGAACTTTCACCCTTGTCAGACACTTATGTTGCCAAGGTTTCGCTAATGGAATCCGTTTCAGTTTTCCATCATGTGTTCACGATCGGATTAGATGGAACAATTTTCGTTGCAACAACAAACTTTGGATCATATAGTTTCTCCAAATCTATATATTGCCAATGTACATTTATTTCAGACATATTTGTGTACCTGTGTATCTGTTACATAGCAAATTTGACAAAAGTCACCAAAGATGAGCCATTAGCTTCTGACACGTATTCCTTTCAACAAATATTTCAATCCTGGGTTCAATATACATATGTTTATCTGAACGTTGTATATAAATGTGGTGAGCTCATTTTCGTCCCCATCTTCTCACTCCATTTCTACCAAATTTAAAAGGAAAGGCCACTCGTCAGTGAATGCTTTAAACCCAAACTGTTTCATCAATCTTGCCTCATACATGTCTCCAGCTGCATCTTTCACAGTCTCTAGTTCTCTCGCATTTACCTCTATCATACATAAATTCAATCAGGATTCACCTACATACACCTATTCTTGATATTTAGAATTACGCTTTCTTAAATCACTCTCATTCTGTCCATCTTAAATTGAATAATTGCCTTTACTTTGAGAATTTCAGATCTTTCATCATTTGCAGCAATGTGGAATATTCTATATCCCTTAATATTTCGATTTCACCAGCCTTAAATTGACACGATTTGAGATTCTAATAATCAGTCGCATTCCAACAATGATTAAAACCATCAAAGGCAGTTTTTTTATTCAAATGTGAAAAATACTAATAGGAATGAGAACGAAATCCACCATCTCACTCGTTAGGCTCTGTTTCTTGTCCCTCCTTGACTTTCACATAATTTGCAATTTGAGATTCGGCCAATTTCAAAAGATACCTTCCAAAACAAGTGGTAAATGTCTTGGTCCAGTTTGAAGGTTTTGGAGTCCTGGTTTGTAGACAAAGCATTGCATATTCCAACCCGCATTTGTTGGTGATCAAAACCTAAAGTATTTCAATTCTGCATATATACCTGTAGTTCCGCTAGAGGTCGCTGTCGGCGATGTGCTTCTTGTGGTTGCCGTACTCTCAGTTGTTGGGTTAGTCGTGCTTGTCTGGAACTGTGTCGTTGTACTGGTTGTTGCTGGCGTAGTGCTTTCAGTAGTCACAAACTGTGTGGTTGTGCTACTGGTCTCAGCTTCAGTACTCGTTACAGTTGGAATCGGACTTGTTATGGAGCTCGTGCTTGCCACGGTTGTGCTAGTACTCGATGGGACTTGTGTTGTAGATGTAGTGCTTATTAACGTCGTCGTTGTTGTTGGCATCTCTGTGGATTGAGTAGTAGACACCGTGCTGGATGTGCTGCTTGTTGTCGGCACCTCAGTCGTTGTACTCATGCTTCCCTGCGCTGTTGTAGTTGTTGCCTCTGTGGTGACTGTTGTTGCTTCCGTCGTGGTGCTGCTTGTTCTTGTTTGTTCTGTGAGAATGAATTGAAAAATGAAATTGCCAAAAATCATTCTCTTTCAGTGTATAAAATCAATGGAGTCTGGAAAGAAAAACGTACTATTGTAAAGCGTTTCCCTAAAACCTATAGATGCAACGTGAGCAGATGAGCCTTTTTATTCCATCTTCTAAAGGTACGCAATGCTGCAAACAGCTAACATAATGAACTTTCACCCTTGTCAGACACTTATGTTGCCAAGGTTTCGCTAATGGAATCCGTTTCAGTTTTCCATCATGTGTTCACGATCGTATTAGATGGAACAATTTTCGTTGCAACAACAAACTTTGGATCATATAGTTTCTCCAAATCTATATATTTCCAATGTACATTTATTTCAGACATATTTGTGTACCTGTATATCCGTTACATAGCAAATTTGACAAAAGTCACCAAAGATGAGCCATTAGCTTCTGACACGTATTCCTTTCAACAAATATTTCAATCCTGGGTTCAATATACATATGTTTATCTGAACGTTGTATATAAATGTGGTGAGCTCATTTTCGTCCCCATCTTCTCACTCCTTTTCTACCAAATTTAAAAGGAAAGGCCACTCGTCAGTGAATGCTTTAAACCCAAACTGTTTCATCAATCTTGCCTCATACATGTCTCCAGCTGCATCTTTCACAGTCTCTAGTTCTCTCGCATTTACCTCTATCATACATAAATTCAATCAGGATTCACCTACATACACCTATTCTTGATATTTAGAATTACGCTTTCTTAAATCACTCTCATTCTGTCCATCTTAAATTGAATAATTGCCTTTACTTTGAAAATTTCAGATCTTACATAATTTCCAGCAATGTGGAATATTCTATTTCCCTTAATATTTCGATTTCACCAGCCTTAAATTGACACGATTTGAGATTCTAATAATCAGTCGCATTCCAACAATGATTAAAACCATCAAAGGCAGTTTTTTTATTCAAATGTGAAAAATACTAATAGGAATGAGAACGAAATCCACCATCTCACTCGTTAGGCTCTGTTTCTTGTCCCTCCTTGACTTTCACATAATTTGCAATTTGAGATTCGGCCAATTTCAAAAGATACCTTCCAAAACAAAACGTAAATGTCTTGGTCCAGTTTGAAGGTTTTGGAGTCGTGGTTTGTAGATAAAGCATTGTATATTCCAACCCGCATTTGTTGGTGATCAAAACCTAAAGTATTTCAATTCTGCATATATACCTGTAGTTCCGCTAGAGGTCGTTGTCGGCGATGTGGCTCTTGTGGTTGCCGTACTCTCAGTTGTTGGGTTAGTCGTGCTTGTCTGGAACTGTGTCGTTGTACTGGTTGTTGTTGGCGTAGTGCTTTCAGTAGTCACAAACTGTTTGGTTCTGCTACTGGTCTCAGCTTCAGTACTCGTTACAGTTGGAATCGGACTTGTAGTGGAGCTCGTGCTTGCCACGGTAGTGCTAGTACTCGATGGAACTTGTCTTGTAGATGTAGTGCTTATTAACGTCGTCGTTGTTCTTGGCATCTCTGTGGATTGCGTAGTAGACACCGTGCTGGATGTGCTGCTTGTTGTCGGCACCTCAGTCGTTGTACTCATGCTTCCCTGCGCTGTTGTAGTTGTTGCCTCTGTGGTGACTGTTGTTGCTTCCGTCGTGATGCTGCTTGTTGTTCTTTGTTCTGTGGGAATGAATTGAAAAATGAAATTGCCAAGAATGATTCTCTTTCAGTGTATAAAAGCAATGTAGTCTGGAAAGAAAAACGTACTATTGTAAAGCGTTTCCCTAAAACCTATGATGCAAAGTGAGCAGCAGAGCCCTTTTTATTCCATCTTCTAAAGATACGCAATGCTGCAAACAGCTAACATAATGAACTTTCACCCATTTCAGACACTTATGTTGCCAAGGTTTCGCCAATGGAATCCGTATCATTTTTCAATCATGTGTTCACGATCGTATTAGATGGAACAATTTTCGTTGCAACAACAAACTTTGGATCATATAGTTTCTCCAAATCTATCTATTTCCAATGTACATTTATTTCAGACATATTTGTGTACCTGTATATCCGTTACATAGCAAATTTGACAAAAGTCACCAAAGATGAGCCATTAGCTTCTGACACGTATTCCTTTCAACAAATATTTCAATCCTGGGTTCAATATACAAATGTTTATATGAACGTTGTATATAAATGTGGTGAGCTCATTTTCGTCCCCATCTTCTCACTCCTTTTCTACTAAATTTAAAAGGAAAGGCCACTCGTCAGTGAATGCTTTAAACCCAAACTGTTTCATCAATCTTGCCTCATACATGTCTCCAGCTGCATCTTTCACAGTCTCTAATTCTCTCGCATTTACCTCTATCATACATAAATTCAATCAGGATTCACCTACATACACCTATTCTTGATATTCAGAATTCCTCTTTCTTAAATCATTCTCCTTCTGTCCATGGTAAATTGAATAATTACCTTTAATTTGAGAATTTCAGATCTTTCATAATTTGCAGCAATGTGGTATATTCTATTTCCCTTAATATTTCGATTTCCGCATTCTTAAATTGACACGATTTGAGATTCTAATTATCAGTCGCATTCCAACAATGATTAAAACTATCAAAAGCAGTTTCTTTATTTAATTGTCAAAAATACCAATAGGAATGACAACGAAAACCATCATCTCACTCGTTAGGCTCTGTTTCGTGTCCCTACTTGACTTTCACATAATTTGCGATTTCAGATTCGGCCAATTTCAAACGATACCTTCCAAAACAAAACGTAAAGGTCTTGGTCCAGTTTGAAGGTTTTGGAGTCGTGGTTTGTAGACAAAGCATTGTATATTCCAACCCGCATTTGTTGGTGATCAAAACCTAAAGTATTTCAATTCTGCATATATACCTGTAGTTCCGCTAGAGGTCGTTGTCGACGATGTGGTTCTTGTGGTTGCCGTACTCTCAGTTGTTGGGTTAGTCGTGCTTGTCTGGAACTGTGTCGTTGTACTGGTTATTGCTGCCGTAGTGCTTTCAGTAGTCGCAGACTGTGTGGTTGTGCTACTGGTCTCAGCTTCAGTACTCGTTACAGTTGGAATCGGACTTGTTGTGGGGCTCGTGCTTGCCACGGTTGTGCTAGTACTCGATGGAACTTGTGTTGTAGATGTAGTGCTTATTAACGTCGTCGTTGTTGTTGGCGTCTCTGTGGATTGAGTAGTAGACACTGTGCTGGATGTGCTGCTTGTTGTCGGCACCTCAGTCGTTGTACTCATGCTTCCCTGCGCTGTTGTAGTTGTTGCCTCTGTGGTGACTGTTGTTGCTTCCGTCGTGGTGCTGCTTGTTCTTGTTTGTTCTGTGAGAATGAATTGAAAAATGAAATTGCCAAAAATCATTCTCTTTCAGTGTATAAAATCAATGGAGTCTGGGAAGAAAAACGTACTATTCTAAAGCGGTTCCCTAAAACCTATAGATGCAACGTGAGCAGCAGAGCCTTTTATTCCATCTTCTAAAGATACGCATTGCTGCAAACAGCTAACATAATGAACTTTCACCCATGTCAGACACTTATGTTGCCAAGGTTTCGCCAATGGAATCCGTTTCAGTTTTCAATCATGTGTTCACGATCGTATTAGATGGAACAATTTTAGCAGCAGTAGAGCTGGACCCTACAACTTTGTAGAGACCTTATTTTTGAAAATTAAGGGTTCCCTGAAAAAAATAAGTTTTTGTTTTAATAATGAAAACTTCTTTAATTGACCAGATTGTTTCACAATCTGGTCACATACGTATGTCCTTCAACAGCTCTACTGCTGCTATAAATTAAACAGCCATTATAGATATTATCAATAATGAGTATCGGAGAACCACACTCAGCTAAATTAGCTCTACTGCTGCTATGATTTTTATCCAAAAATTATATCAAGTCCGTTGCGATATCTTGACCTTGGATCATGTAAATTTATCGTTACAAAACCAAATGGAGCAGCTTGTGCTTTTGAAAAGAAATTTTTAAATTTATTCATGTCCATGTCGCCTGAACACCAAGTATAATAAATATTCTGCAGCGTATGATTATCTACGCTATTAAACACAACCAAAATATTGCAGTTGTCTCTGATTACTTTTGGAATTTGTGTATATCTCTGTGTAACATAAATCACGTCTGTATTTTTATGTCTACCTCGTGAAAATATTCTAGCTGGATTTGATTGTTTGTCCAGCATAACATCATCATACACTACTAAATTATTAATGAATCCATCCAGATCATCTACGGATGGCGCTTCATCAATATCAGTAATAAAGTCTATGACATTGTCTTCATGTAACGATTTTGCGTTTTCATTAAAATCTTTAAGTACTTCGTAACATCGCTGATCATCTACAGATGGCGCTACTAAATATAATTTATCCCAATTCAGCCATCGCATTATTAGATTAAGTAGTAATTGCGTCTTCCCACTTTCAGTTGGGCCTATTATAATCATTCTGATAGAATTTGGTAACGCTGGATGGTGCTTTACTGGCTCTTGTTTTCGTGTCGCAGAAAAGTCAATTATATCCATATAATAAATAATATGAGTCTATATTGTGTTCGATGCAGAGCACCTACCGATACTACTGAATTAACGACAGTAACAACAAAAAATAAAAGACGTGCACTTACAGGCAAGTATGTGAAATGTGGTACCAAGAAATATAAATTTATTCCAACAAAGACAGGTGGGGGTGATATCGCTGCTTCGTTAGGAAAATTACCAGGAACTCCATGGGCTAAATATCCCGGTGAGAAACATTTACCCTGATATAATTATTGTGGTCCTGGAACTCGTCTCGATATCAGACTCGATGATCAAGATCAACCAAGACCCGGAGAGTATCCAGTAAATAAGATTGATCAAGCATGTCACGTTCATGATGTCGCGTATAAAAGTAAGGATTTGCAACACCGACATCTCGCGGATGTGAAATTGATTCACGTGTTAAATTCTATACCTAATAAATCTCTCAGAGAAAAATTAGCTAGTTTTCTAGTAAAAACTGCTATGAAAGGTAAACTGGTGCTAAGGGCTGGCAATTAATTATATAACTATCATAATGGAATCTGTTTATTATTCCCCGAGAGGATTTTGGAGAGGTAAAGCAGCGATTAGTAAACTCGCCGAAGCAGCAAAAGTCTCACGTGATGTCGCTGCATCATGGTTAGCACGACAGGCAATATGGCAAATCTTCCTAAGTCCACCTAAAAGAATTCATTACGCGCATTTTGATGTTAGTGTCCCTAATGAAGTTCATCAAGCGGATATACTGTTTTTAAAACACGATACCATTAAAACACGTGGACGAAAATCACGCACGTACAAATACGCGTTAACTGTCGTTGATATTGCTAGTAGATATAAAGAAGCGGAGCCATTATCAACGAAAACAGCATCTGAAGTTGCATCTGCGTTCGAACGAATTTATCAACGTGGTGGTCTACGATGGCCAAAACTACTACAGGTTGATCCCGGTAAAGAATTTCTTGGAGTAGTATCATCGTTGATGAAGAAACATAATGTTAAAATCAGACGAGGATATACTGAAATTCATCGTGATCAAGCAATCGTTGAACGATTTAATAGAACACTTGCCGAGCGGTTATTCGGATATCAATACGCAAAGGAAATATCTACTGACTTCAAAGATAGATCTCGTGAATGGGTTGCAAGATTACCGAGTGTGATAGCTGCGTTGAATAATGAAATTACTCGTGCAACTTCCATAAAACCTTCTAATGCGATCAAAAAAAAAATATATGCCCAATGGCTACGGACAACGACATGAATCTTTCTCTCAACCAGTATTAGGTAATGTTACAGTTAGATATTTATATGAACCTGGCGAACTTGAAGGCGGTAAAAAAAGAGCAACCGATCCTCTCTGGAGCGTGACTACACATAAAATTTCTAGCGTGGTTAGATCCACTGGTAGACCTCCAATATACAGACTAGATTCTACAGCCCCTCAGCGTGGATTTGTACGTGAACAATTACAAGTAATTCCTGAAGATACACAATTACCACCAAGCTCAATTTTGTAAACGTCCAGAACCTCGACGTCGATTACACTCAAGACAGGTCAGCATTACATTTTCACGTGTGTGACCGAGATCACTATTAATTCTGTCTACGGTAAATTGTCTTGGATTATTATTCGAATGCTGCCATGACATATTACAGTTGCAACTTGCGCAATTATTATTCTGTAGTTCTTTTAGTTTTATAATAAATTCAACATCAATATCAAAATCACGATTATTTTTTTTGTCACACTGCTTATAACCAGATAGTTTTTTTCTTATTACGTCATTATTAACAATTTGATCATTATTTTCTATAAAATTCATAATAACCCTATGTAGTTGAGATATTCTCCTGACTCGAGATACGGCGAGATAAACTAAATTCGACCACTAGATCCGATCATCTACAATCCAGATTTTAATATCAGTTATAGTTAATCCCTGTGACGAGTGAATCGTTATAGCGTATCCTAACGTCCACGGCGATTTATTCATACTCAGCGCATTCTCAACGACGTTAATATCGACTAAAACAATGTCATTCAGTACAAGATTCTGTACCCTTGGTGGAACCAAGACACCTGGTATTTCAACTTCAATATTCTGTCGTCGAGTATCTGCTGGGCGATAACACAAAGGTACAGGTAGATCTGAAAACTTTTCTTTATGTAACGTAAATAATTTATCCTGTAGTTCATCACGAACTATCTTTCTACTCGCCACTATTAAATCAGCGGGATTCCATAAAGTCCAAAATTCATTCATAGAAGTCTCTGGAATTACTCCTCGCATTATCTCACATTGTACTCTGTCTGGCTGAAGTCTGATTAATCTTTTAAATTCCTTCAGTGGTTCATCGATAGCACTATGGTCATTATGTATTTCTTCATAATAATTTACGTTATTCTTTAGCCATTCATGTGGAGACTCTCCAACAAAGGGTGGTGGTTGACCATGATCGCCGCACATAATCACAGCAGTATTCTTCAATAACAACCAATCAAGAAATGTTTTTAGTGTTTCTAACGACACCGTGCATATCTCGTCCCATATAATATATTTAGGCATATATTTTTCACCCATCCGCGATGGAGTCCATAAGTCTCCGCACCATCTAAAGAAACTGTGATATGTACACGATTTTACTCCTCGTTGCTTTATTTCTCTAGCAAGTTTGTGCGTCGGTGTCAAAACAATTATATCTAAACTATTATTTATAAATAAATTAATTACACGAGTTGTTTTACCTGAACCACCACACCCATTAAGATAAACGGTCTTATGTCTAGATACTGGATCGTACACAGATGGTGCAGATGACTTTAATATTTGATTATTATTTTTGTAATATGTCTCCACAATTTCAACATCTGCAGATTCAGAATAACTAAATATATTTTCTTGTTTTATTCTCCATGTCCCCATTCACCATTACCGAGTTTTAATAAATCTTTATATTTTTTATGTACATAAAATGAATCCGTAGCGACTCTGACAGCGTGATGAGGAAATTTATTTATCATCGATAGTAGGTTTATCGAAACATAAGCTAACATCGAAGATCTTAAATGAGTAAATTGTGGTGAGTCGCCATCAAGGTAGCTCACAATGGTACCTAGTTTCGTTCCATCTGATAAATAAGCATTACATCTGTTTATAAACTATTTTTCTCAGTTGTATCAGCGATTATAAAATCTAGTTCAGCATCGTCCATAATCAATCTTGTACAATGTCGTTTATAATCGTATGAACCACCTTGAGTAAATTTACCGATTATCTTTCTACCGAGATCTTTTGTAAATTTCTCATCGTATTCGTTTCTGCATTTATTTATTTTAATAATATGATCTTCATCAATATCAGGGAATTCTTTTCTGGTATCATCAATATTAAATCTATTTGGTTCTGGTAACTAAACTTGCTTCTGTGAATTATACGATATAGTCGCTTCAGTTACTCTCAACGATATTAAAAATCCAACATCAAGCATATATCGCAATAGTACTATTGGAACCCAATATTTTTCTGAGAAATGTCTTCCAAACCAAGCATAAGTAATCGGATGGAGATTTTCTGCAAATTCGAATAATTCTACATGAGCAAATCCGGTTAAGTCAACATCTGGTAAATGTCCGTTTATCGCAACCCTGGTCATGTCATGTGTAGGATGTCCGAATCTCTTAAAGTACTTAGAACATACTCCATATCCAAGAAAACTACCAGGATAACACGCTACCATATCAACTGAGATAACATCACTATGGTTGTATTTGGTGTTCCATAACCCACCGTGACCATATTCTATACAGCTTTTCTTGACATCTTCAAGGAATTCCGATCGTGTCGTTTTCCATGAATTTTTCTCCTGAGCGAAATGGGCAGCAACCGATGGTACGGTAAAGCAGTTATTCAGTAATTGTCCAACTATGACATCATCAGAGGTATATTTCAATGCAAGATGTTCCATTTCTTCATGGAGAGATTCTGTACGATAAATATCACCGTTAGGCCGTACAAACTGATCGTAATGATTATATTCCGAACTCTGAAATAACCAAACAGACACAGGGTCGCTTTTGCTGATATTTTTAATAAAATCAAATATATCACCATCATAAAACTTAACTTTTCTATCTCGTGGAAATATCGTTACAGCATTAGTCCATGCATGTGCATTATGATCAACGATTGTTATAGGGTTTCCATTTTTATATATTTTGGTTCGTATAATATCTCTCCGGTTAGTGTTTTTACTGTTATTGGAAATCTTAATAACTTTTCTAGTTCAGCAACATCCTTAATAGATGCACCAGCATCTTTAACGGACTCTGCCCATTTGTTTATTTTTTTTATGTCTTAAATCAGTTAAACCATTACCACGTATCGCATTTGTAAAATGTTCTGTAACTCGTTCAGCTACGCAGTTTATTCTTGATATTTTCATCGGTTTCAGATCCGCAACATTAGGTTTATTATTCAGCGGAGATATTCCATATACAACTGCAGTTGCTGGATAACTCTGTATATAATAGGGTTTATCAATGCCAGTAAGTATTCCGGGCTTAGATTTATTACTTAAAAGAACAATATTACCCCCGGACTGCACACGGACTGGATCACGCTTATCACGAATAATCCAGATATCTTCTTCTGTATTTACAATAAATTTTATTAAAATAAAATATTTTTGATTATCAAGGTGATTAATAATTACTTTTCCTCGTTTGTCATTCATCATATTAGTAATATTTCCAACTCTGAATGTTGACCATACATGAGCAGCACCATCGTCACGAAATTCCTTTTTTGCTTCACGAATACGTTCGATTACCATTAATGCCAGATCCTGCATCGAAGTACTGAGTTTATATTCTGATAATCTGTCAAGGTCAAATCTAGCAGGGGAAGGTTCAATAACGGATAATTCCTCCATATTATGATTAGGGCAAGTATATATTTAATTGAACATTAATCTTTTGTATATGATTGAAACACAAAACAAATGTGCTTGGCTCAAAATTGGATATACTTCTACTTGTAATAAATCGTGTGTGAACAAATACTGTAGTTATCATATGCAATGTGTCAGAAATGGAAGTCTAGGACCAAAACCGTGTATTGTGTGTAGTGCTGGAGTGCGAGGAAAAACTCAATTGTGTGCGCAATGCGGTGGAAAAAAATACAGAGAACTAAAACGATATTATGACAAAGAAAATAACGCTGACTCTCCTATAAAAACCGAAGAAGATTATTTGGTTAGATTTTCAAAAAAAATAATGATTTAAACAAATAGTATTATATATAAATGGAACAAAATGAGTTTGTATCACATCCAGTATACACAAATTATGAAGCATCACGAGATGGTGTAATCAGACACTGCAGATTAAAGAAACCAGTAGGTAATGTTGAAATTAAAGGTTATTTTAGATTTGGTGTTGCTAAGGGAAAAAAATACTTATCAAGTAGATTCGTATTTGAATGTTTTCATGGAGTAGTTGAAAATGGACTTGTAGTTGATCACATTGATGGAAATCCCCATAATAATCGGTTATCTAACTTACAGGCTATTACACAAAGTCAGAATGCTGCACGGGGAAATACTGGAAAATGTAAAAAGTTTGCAAGAAGATCTATTAAATCCATAAACACAGAAACAGACCAAGAAATGACTTTCCCATCAATGTATACGGCTGCCAGATATTTTGGTATTTGCAGTCAATCGGTACGTGATGTTGCAGATAAAATATACAAATCTGCCCTTTCAAAAATATATAATCAGCGGATAGTATTTGAATATGCCTAATTCTGTCTTCTTACAAAAACAAATAGTTCGACTCTGTTAATTTTCCCAAGGGTTTTGTTTAGCCATAATTACAGTCACTGACTCTGTCAGGGGTTCACCTTCACCGTTCTCAGCATTGACAGAATCAGATAGCATAATCTTTCTTAATTGCATTACACGATTATCCACAATCTTTTTTCTTTCGTACTCGTGAGACAGTTCGGATTTAATATTTTCGATAGAATGTGCAAGAGGTGCAAATAGCTTTATTTGATTGTCGTTTACCATAGCTAGTGATTCAAGCATGGATTGATAAATTAATTTTATAAATCTGTAGTTTGAAGATAGTGTATATTTATTATCGAATTTTCTCTGTTGCAGTAATTCAAAATCGCACATGATTTTCTGAGGGTCGAGATTATCAGATATTTTTATTCCGTTATGTTTTAATTTTTTAATAGCAGAAATAATATCATTGATGTTTTCATGGTTCATTATATATATATTTATATATTTAATATAAAAAATAATATCAGTATCTGAATAATTATTTAAAAAAATATAGTCCCCATAACCCCATGTGAACCTCTAAGTTGCCATATAACATCCTAGCAGGATCAGAAGGTCAGGGGACTGTTTTGAGGATGATTGTATGATTATGAAATATATACATATGGTTATGATTTTAATTCTAAGGACAGCACAAACCCCATGTGAACCCCTAGGTTGTCATATGACATCCTAGCAGGATCAGAGGTTACATATAAACTTATCCTAATGATTGTATGGTTATGAATATATACAAATGGTTTATGATTTTGGACTGCACAAACATAAACTTATCCTAATGATTGTATGGTTATGAATATATACAAATGATGATGACGGGGGAATCTTGTCTACGTCCAACAGATTTTGTACACTCTCCCCACATACAAAACCCCGGGAGTGTAAAAGGTACACCCCTCAAGGGTGTATGATAGGAGAGTGTATTTTGTCTGTTGTGGATATCGAGGAAATTCTCCGGGTTCCCCAATTAAATAAGCATCAGTCGCAAATGCAAGATAATATCTTTAGCATTTTTGGAGACTCGAACACGCGAGAGTCTGTAGAGCTTCGATCTACGTCAAACCGTCTTACCATTTCGGCCATCGTTCTCTTATCAATGATATAGTTAAATTTAAGTATATATATAATATTTACGCTGTCTCACAGAACTTGTAATACTAATAGAATGTAGAATTGTACTTCAGTTTTTCAAAATTCATAAAATAATTTTGCACGCATAAAGTTATAGTTCGTTAAGGTAACAGACAGACGGACTAATATACGCTATACACGTATATACAACTGGGTTTGTACAGGTAACGTAGTAAGGGAAATAATCGTTCAATTTACTGCAGAGAGATAGCCGAGTTATCTCGCTTTATTATATATACAATTGCTTTAATCATAGAAAATTGATTATGTATTTACTCATCAGATTATATCCCCCTGATTAACTAATCAGACGTTCTATGAGCGTACATATAGGTTTATATTAAGAGATTCGTTCCTCGTGTCCAGAATTCTATTATTTTGGTCTGTAAGTTTGAAATTTATTCTTGTCAGAAATGGATTATGAACTCGCAGGTAAACGGGATTAATTGGTTCTGCCACAATTAACGAGCCTGGTGGGACAATCGGGCTAAAACTGAATAATATGTACCCTTGCTCCGCAGTGCCACTGTGGTGGCTAGATTTAGAAAGATCTACCTGATAGCTACCTTCAATAACATCACATACCAGATTGATTGCAATTGTTGTTGTTATGTTTACAATGCCTGGTGATATATGTCTACCGGCACCAAAGGGGTTGTTATTGTGTTTTAGTATAGCCGGTGGTGGGGCTATTTTTATCCATGAATCACACATCCTTTTAAAATGTTCATCAATAAGATCATTAACTGATTTCTTTAACTCGTCCGAGTTAAATCCGGGAATGATGAATGTTGCTAGTTGTTCTCGCGTAATTCCGAAATATTTAAGAAAAACTGTTGTAAATAAACGATTGGTTGGAACACGCTGTTCTGGATCGTCTTCATTAACTATATAAACATCATAATGTGTTACTCTAGGTGAGAGTACTAATCTTTTCTCTCTGTTAACAAAAACATCATTCATGAACTCTAGGTCTGAAGCAACTTGATTCAAATGCTGTATCGTTTCAATTATCTGATTTTTTAAATCATCGTTGTAAAAAACATTAATACTTGAAAATAAATTTTGTAGATTATTAAATACACGCTGATGCTCAGATTTAATTGTATTAGCATATGAATTTATTAAATCAATATCAAGTGTTATTATCGAATTTTTTTTTTTGCCATCAATTATTTTTGTGAAATAGTCTTCTATTCTATCTATATAATGTATAACTCTTTGATCGCCTAAATATTTTTGCCATGGATAAGCATCTTCTACTTTTCGATATTCTGGAATATTTATAAACACCCTTTTATCAGTATGGAAGTCGGATCGCTGTGGTTCTGGTGGTCCCTGATAAGCTGGTGCAACTTCAGGCCATCCTAACACGGATCTAATCGAACTTTGATAAATATCTACGGAGTAATCAGGGGAATTTATTTCAATAACCGCAGATAGTGTTGGTTCATAAACAGTAATCGCTATTTTAGATTCTTTGCCTGTGATAGATTTAATTCTGCGTTGGAACTCATCATTAATCTGTTCTATTTGATAACTGCCCGTTGAAATTCCAACAACCTGCCAGTCAGGTGTTCCATCCGGTTTATTCTTATTCGCAAATACCAATGAATTATTTGCTGGTTGTCCACCAAACGGTTTTGATCTAATATTAGGCCAACTATAATAAACTCGTAATTGCGCTAATGCTATTTCCTTTGCTGGAATTGCAGTCGGAAAATTAACGCTAAATTCAGGATTGGCTGAACTTAATGATATCATAGTAGTTTTTGACGGCGTTGTATTAGCTACGATCTGCTGAAGTAATTGCGACTCTGACATTATTATTATCGTTATTATTTAATTCTCCATCTTTCCGTCACTAGAGAACACATCGCGTTCCACTATGAACGCTTCATCGTAGGTTTTCATTATCGTTACGAACTCCTCATCGGATATTTTACCATCACCGAGATACGATGAAATATACGAGCATAATTTAGTGTATGCGGCTGTTGCTGTGTGCAATTTCATTATATACTCGTTTAGTTTATTATTCGTACACGTAGATATTTTCTTAGCGATAATACTGAAAATACCTGCACATGTTGTTGCTGTTGAAACTATAACCGTTACAACTGCAGGCGCTGTCATCGTTATCGTTGATAATAATAATCCACTTCCAGCAATAACAGCAGAAACCGAGTATACCATTATATCAATAACGACC
>JAECUM010090681.1:0-14236 GCA_016617855.1 Megalonaias nervosa
TTACATGGATAATATATTGGAGGAAATAAAAATACCACACCTTATGCATATCATTCAGTTATCTCCCTTACACCAGATATAACATTTCAAAAAATAAAAACACATTTTCAGTGATTGGTTATGAAAATAAAGAGATTTGTGAAGTATTATATTAGCCCTCAGTCTTGATGCAAATGTAAGTAGAAGCAATTTAATAATTTCTCACAGGGAAGTTTACAAGTTTAAAAACTGATAAAGTATGTTTTGTTTGGTTTAGGTATTTTTTTGCTTAACTGAAAGAACATTATTGTTAATTTCTTATGTAGAAGAAATATAAACTATATGCATCTATATTATCTAAATTATTCACGCTTTTATATTAGACGGGAATGAACACCACTTCACCTGAAATTTTGGTGCATATAAGGGATGTTATAGCACAGGTGCCTTCGGACTGTCCTTGGACCTATGGGGCACTGCCTCCATATATTTGTCCAAGGCAAAGTCATCAAACTTTCACTTCTCATTTTTCTCATTGCTGCTTTTGTCTCCTTTAATTCCTTTATCATAAGCTACATCTCTCTTTAGATACACACCATCATCCTGTTTTTAACTCCATTTGACTCACTATACTTATTGTTTATATTTGGCATTTTGCTGTATTTTATTTCCCAAACTTCACCCCCAAATCCAATATAACTACTTAGAAGCTGTGATCTACTATATTTGGTGACAGATTGGCTTATTGCGTCAATTTTATTCACTACACAAAGGAGTGAAGCTTTCTATTTGTATTACAAAGAAGATGGGTAAGTTGACCGTGGTGTGAGGACTAGGGGTTAGTGACCTCATGTATCTGCAGACAGTATAAAGTGTTGAAAGCTTGTACTTTATAACAAGATTGGGTCATGTCCACCTGTCTCTGATGTTAAGTTCTGCATCTACCAAACAAATATAAAGTCCATTGTTTTAGGTTAATTGTACTTTTTGAAGTACAAGAGGTACATACTATTTGGTACATTGACCTTTGACCTAGTTATTACATAATATGATATGATGTGATTTATCCCATATCACCCATGTGAAGTTCAATAAGTGCTGATGTGAATAAAATACAAGTCCTAGTTGAAACAAGTTATTTTATTCCCAAAATGTAGTTTGGTAGTAAAGCACAAATATGAAAACAGCAGCTGAAATACTTCAAAGACCATTACATACACATTTAATATAAGACACAGCTTGGTACCTCATAAAATTGTTTTTGACAAGCGAGACTAAGTACACTTGTTACTTGTACAGTCCCAAGCTATATCACAGATTATTGAAAAAATTAAGGTTGGCTTTAGGTATAACGGTACCAATTGTACAACCCCAGGTGGGCGGAGCTTAAGGTGTAGGGAACATTGCATTCAGAAATAAACCACAAAACTAGCTGTGATTGGTGCATTATGTAAGAGTTGTACTTTCTGTTAGGCTTAAAAAAATGTTGAGCCTCTTGGCAACATGTGAGATTATGTTAATTCATAACTATATCACATTTTGTATTTTTTATGATTTTTTTAAAATGTGGTACACATGACTGAAAATGTGTCTGGTGTAACTAGATAACTCTTACCCCTGTCTAGTTCCAGCAGAGTTATCTCTCTTAAATGCAATGGAGTACCTGGTTCTGTCCTTGTCAAATTGACAATCTAACATTGTTCTCTGTGACAGTGGGTGACATGCATGCTGAGGTAGGATAGAAAGTATATTTATTTCACAAAACATTAGCATTGAGGTCTATGGAAAAACAATTGGTACCGTGATACCTAAAGGGAAGAACAGCCTCCCAGTGTATCCATAGAAACACATACATGTGGGCGGCATTTATGAACTGTACTAGTTAGATGTAGGAAAACAAATGGATGCTGAACATTTCTAGTCAAATAGTGACAGTCTTTTAAGAATAAAATGTATGAAATCTTCAGAAAATAGCACAAGTTGACTTTGGATGGTGGCTTTTGATAACTATAGCTATGACAGACATATACTTGTATTGCCTGAAGGCTTTATGTATGTGTAGTCAGCTCTCAGATTGTGGCATATATGCAACAAAATAAGTTATGTAAACATAATATAGTTGATTTTGGCCAAATATTGACTATTTTACCTGCAAAACATGATAAATCATGTATAAAAAAACAACAAAAAAACCACTATCTTGGTTTTGTAAGGCGTGCCATAAACCAAGATAGAGAACACTCTATGTTCACTTGTAAATAGATCACTTGTATCATATAGGATAATCTGGTATGGGTAATTTTAGGTAATTTATTAGAGATATTGTATTCCTTCCCGCTTTGATTTTAATTGTCCTGCTCTAATTGTCCATTTTGTACACTTTTTCCTGCCTTGAAATGGTTCATGCAGTTTATTTAGATAAGTTCTCTGGCATTCCCTTTGTTGAAGTAGCAGGGAATACCAACAGACAAAAACAGTTTCTTTAAGTCAGCATTTCCTATTGACACTTGTATAAGCCCAATTATAACCTACTATTGACTTTCAATTAATTCTATTTATTTCTGTCCAGCTATTCTTGTGGAATTTCCATATTAGGTCAAACATTGAGTGATCACCATATTAGTCACATATTGCCCATTCCTTCCATTCAAGTCCACACTGTTCTTCAAACTTTGCATCCCATCGCAAGAATTCAAATTGGCATGGGATCATATCTGCATGTTTATGGAAGTCTGCACTCCACATGACGGCATTGTAGAGAACATGAACTATTTGAAATAAAAATGCTGTCTCATGTCAGTAAGCAAAATTACATCACTCTTGAGGTCTCCACTACATACAAAAGCTTGGATTTTAGGTTCTCACTTATCAATAATGTATTTTTGGATAATTTAATTGCATTGAAGTTAATACATGTGTTCATGAACTCATCTATATTACATGGATAATATATTGGAGGAAATAAAAATACCACACCTTATGTATATCATTCAGTTATCTCCCTTACACCAGATATAACATTTCAAAAAATAAAAACTCACATTTTCAGTGATTGGTTATGAAAATAAAGAGAAGATTTGTGAAGTATTATATTAGCCCTCAGTCTTGATGCAAATGTAAGTAGAAGCAATTTAATAATTTCTCACAGGAAAGTTTACAAGTTTAAAAACTGATAAAGTATGTTTTGTTTGGTTTAGGTATTTTTCTGCTTAACTGAAAGAACATTATTGTTAATTTCTTATGTAGAAGAAATATAAACTATATGTATCTATATTATCTAAATTATTCACCCTTTTATATTAGATGAGAATGAACAGCACTTCACCTGAAATTTTGGTGCATGTAAGGGATGTTATAGCACAGGTGCCTTTGGACTGTCCTTGGACCTATGGGGCACTGCCTCCATATATTTGTCCAAGGTAAGGTCATCAAACTTTCACTTCTGATTTTTCTCATTGCTGCTTTTGTCTCCTTTAATTCCTTTATCATAAGCTACATCTCCCTTTTAGATACACACCTTCCTCCTGCTTTTAACTCCATTTGACTCACTATACTTATTGTTTATTTTTGGCATTTTTCTGTATTTTATTCCCCAAATTTCACCCCTAAATCCAATATAACTACTTAGAAGCTGTGATCTACTATATTTGGTGACAGATTGGCTTATTGCGTCAATTTTATTCACTACACAAAGGAGTGAAGCTTTCTATTTGTATTACAAAGAGGATGGGTAAGTTGACCGTGGTGTGAGGACTGGGGGTTAGTGACCTCATGTATCTGCAGACAGTGTAAAGTGTTGAAAGCTTGTACTTTATAACAACATTGGGTCATGTCCACCTGTCTCTGATGTTAAGTTCTGCATCTACCAAACAAATATAAAGTCCATTGTTTTAGGTTAATTGTACTTTTTGAAGTACAAGAGGTACATACTATTTGGTACATTGACCTTTGACCTAGTTATTACATAGTATGATATGATGTGATTTATCCCATATCACCCATGTGAAGTTCAGTAAGTGCTGATGTGAATAAAATACAAGTCCTAGTTGAAACAAGTTATTTTATTCCCAAAATGTAGTTTGGTAGTAAAGCACAAATATGAAAACAGCAGCTGAAATACTTCAAAGACCATTACATACACATTTAATATAAAACACAGCTTGGTACCTCATGAAATTGTTTTTGACAAGCGAGACTAAGTACACTTGTTACTTGTACAGTCCCAAGCTATGTCACAGATTATTGAAAAAATTAAGGTTGGCTTTAGGTATAACGGTACCAATTGTACAACCCCAGGTGGGCGGAGCTTAAGGTGTAGGGAACATTGCATTCAGAAATAAACCACAAAACTAGCTGTGATTGGTGCATTATGTAAGAGATTGTACTTTCTGTTAGGCTTAAAAAAATGTTGAGCCTCTTGGCAACATGTGAGATTATGTTAATTCATAACTATATCACATTTTGTATTTTTTATGATTTTTTTAAAATGTGGTACACATGACTGAAAATGTGTCTGGTGTAACTAGATAACTCTTACCCCTGTCTAGTTCCAGCAGAGTTATCTCTCTTAAATGCAATGGAGTACCTGGTTCTGTCCTTGTCAAATTGACAATCTAACATTGTTCTCTGTGACAGTGGGTGACATGCATGCTGAGGTAGGATAAAAAGTATATTTATTTCACAAAACATAGCATTGAGGTCTATGGAAAAACAATTGGTACCGTGATACCTAAAAGAAAGCCTCCCAGTGTATCCATAGAAACACATACATGTGGGCGGCATTTATGAACTGTACTAGTTAGATGTAGGGAAACAAATGGATGCTGAACATTTCTAGTCAAATAGTGACAGTCTTTTAAGAATAAAATGTATGAAATCTTCAGAAAATAGCACAAGTTGACTTTGGATGGTGGCTTTTGATAACTATAGCTATGACAGACATATACTTGTATTGCCTGAAGGCTTTATGTATGTGTAGTCAGCTCTCAGATTGTGGCATATATGCAACAAAATAAGTTATGTAAACATAATATAGTTGATTTTGACCAAATATTGACTATTTTACCTGCAAAACATGATAAATCATGTATAAAAAAAAAACAAAAAAAACAAAAAACAAAAAAAAACAAGCCAACAAAAAAACCCCACTATCTTGGTTTTGTAAGGCATGCCATAAACCAAGATAGAGAACACTCTAGGTTCACTTGTAAATAGATCACTTGTATCATATAGGATAATCTGGTATGAGTAATTTTAGGTAATTTATTAAAGATATTGTATTCCTTCCCACTTTGATTTTAATTGTCCTGCTCTAATTGTCCATTTTTGTACACTTTTCCTGCCTTGAAATGGTTCATGCAGTTTATTTACATAAGTTCTCTGGCATTCCCTTTGTTGAAGTAGCAGGGAATACCAACAGACAAAAACAGTTTCTTTAAGTCAGCATTTCCTATTGACACTTGTATAAGCCCAATTATAACCTACTATTGACTTCAATTAATTCTATTTATTTCTGTCCAGCTATTCTTGTGGAATTTCCATATTAGGTCAAACATTGAGTGATCACCATATTAGTCACATATTGCCCATTCCTTCCATTCAAGTCCACACTGTTCTTCAAACTTTGCATCCCATCGCAAGAATTCAAATTGGCATGGGATCATATCTGCATGTTTATGGAAGTCTGCACTCCACATGACGGTACTGTAGAGAACATGAACTATTTGAAATAAAAATGCTGTCTCATGTCAGTAAGCAAAATTACATCACTCTTGAGGTCTCCACTACATACAAAAGCTTGAATTTTAGATTCTCACTTATCAATAATGTATTTTTGGATAATTTAATTGCATTGAAGTTAATACATGTGTTCATGAACTCATCTATATTACATGGATAATATATTGGAGGAAATAAAAATACCACACCTTATGTATATCATTCAGTTATCTCCCTTACACCAGATATAACATTTCAAAAAATAAAAACTCACATTTTCAGTGATTGGCTATGAAAATAAAGAGAAGATTTGTGAAGCATTATATTAGCCCTCAGTCTTGATGCAAATGTAAGTAGAAGCAATTTAATAATTTCTCACAGGAAAGTTTACAAGTTTAAAAACTGATAAAGTATGTTTTGTTTGGTTTAGGTATTTTTCTGCTTAACTGAAAGAACATTATTGTTAATTTCTTATGTAGAAGAAATATAAACTATATGTATCTATATTATCTAAATTATTCACCCTTTTATATTAGATGAGAATGAACAGCACTTCACCTGAAATTTTGGTGCATGTAAGGGATGTTATAGCACAGGTGCCTTTGGACTGTCCTTGGACCTATGGGGCACTGCCTCCATATATTTGTCCAAGGTAAGGTCATCAAACTTTCACTTCTCATTTTTCTCATTGCTGCTTTTGTCTCCTTTAATTCCTTTATCATAAGCTACATCTCCCTTTTAGATACACACCTTCCTCCTGCTTTTAACTCCATTTGACTCACTATACTTATTGTTTCTTTTTGGCATTTTTCTGTATTTTATTCCCCAAATTTCACCCCCAAATCCAATATAACTACTTAGAAGCTGTGATCTACTATATTTGGTGACAGATTGGCTTATTGCGTCAATTTTATTCACTACACAAAGGAGTGAAGCTTTCTATTTGTATTACAAAGAAGATGGGTAAGTTGACCGTGGTGTGAGGACTAGGGGTTAGTGACCTCATGTATCTGCAGACAGTATAAAGTGTTGAAAGCTTGTACTTTATAACAAGATTGGGCCATGTCCACCTGTCTCTGATGTTAAGCTCTGCATCTACCAAACAAATATAAAGTCCATTGTTTTAGGTTAATTGTACTTTTTGAAGTACAAGAGGTACATACTATTTGGTACATTGACCTTTGACCTAGTTATTACATAGTATGATATGATGTGATTTATCCCATATCACCCATGTGAAGTTCAGTAAGTGCTGATGTGAATAAAATACAAGTCCTAGTTGAAACAAGTTATTTTATTCCCAAAATGTAGTTTGGTAGTAAAGCACAAATATGAAAACAGCAGCTGAAATACTTCAAAGACCATTACATACACATTTAATATAAAACACAGCTTGGTACCTCATGAAATTGTTTTTGACAAGCGAGACTAAGTACACTTGTTACTTGTACAGTCCCAAGCTATGTCACAGATTATTGAAAAAATTAAGGTTGGCTTTAGGTATAACGGTACCAATTGTACAACCCCAGGTGGGCGGAGCTTAAGGTGTAGGGAACATTGCATTCAGAAATAAACCACAAAACTAGCTGTGATTGGTGCATTATGTAAGAATTGTACTTTCTCTTAGGCTTAAAAAAATGTTGAGCCTCTTGGCAACATGTGAGATTATGTTAATTCATAACTATATCACATTTTGTATTTTTTATGATTTTTTAAAAATGTGGTACACATGACAGAAAATGTGTCTGGTGTAACTAGATAACTCTTACCCCTGTCTAGTTCCAGCAGAGTTATCTCTCTTAAATGCAATGGAGTACCTGGTTCTGTCCTTGTCAAATTGACAATCTAACATTGTTCTCTGTGACAGTGGGTGACATGCATGCTGAGGTGGGATAGAAAGTATATTTATTTCACAAAACATTAGCATTGAGGTCTATGGAAAAACAATTGGTACCGTGATACCTAAAGGGAAGAACAGCCTCCCAGTGTATCCATAGAAACACATACATGTGGGCGGCATTTATGAACTGTACTAGTTAGATGTAGGGAAACAAATGGATGCTGAACATTTCTAGTCAAATAGTGACAGTCTTTTAAGAATAAAATGTATGAAATCTTCAGAAAATAGCACAAGTTGACTTTGGATGGTGGCTTTTGATAACTATAGCTATGACAGACATATACTTGTATTGCCTGAAGGCTTTATGTATGTGTAGTCAGCTCTCAGATTGTGGCATATATGCAACAAAATAAGTTATGTAAACATAATATAGTTGATTTTGACCAAATATTGACTATTTTACCTGCAAAACATGATAAATCATGTATAAAAAAAAAACAAAAAAAACAAAAAACAAAAAAAAACAAGCCAACAAAAAAACCCCACTATCTTGGTTTTGTAAGGCATGCCATAAACCAAGATAGAGAACACTCTAGGTTCACTTGTAAATAGATCACTTGTATCATATAGGATAATCTGGTATGAGTAATTTTAGGTAATTTATTAAAGATATTGTATTCCTTCCCACTTTGATTTTAATTGTCCTGCTCTAATTGTCCATTTTTGTACACTTTTTCCTGTCTTGAAATGGTTCATACAGTTTATTTAGATAAGTTCTCTGGCATTCCCTTTGTTGAGGTAGCAGGGAATACCAACAGACAAAAACAGTTTCTTTAAGTCAGCATTTCCTATTGACACTTGTATAAGCCCAATTATAACCTACTATTGACTTTCAATTAATTCTATTTATTTCTGTCCAGCTATTCTTGTGGAATTTCCATATTAGGTCAAACATTGAGTGATCACCATATTAGTCACATATTGCCCATTCCTTCCGTTCAAGTCCACACTGTTCTTCAAACTTTGCATTCCATTGCAAGAATTCAAATTGGCATGGGATCATATCTGCATGTTTATGGAAGTCTGCACTCCACATGACGGCATTGTAGAGAACATGAACTATTTGAAATAAAAATGCTGTCTCATGTCAGTAAGCAAAATTACATCACTCTTGAGGTCTCCACTACATACAAAAGCTTGGATTTTAGGTTCTCACTTATCAATAATGTATTTTTGGATAATGTAATTGCATTGAAGTTAATACATGTGTTCATGAACTCATCTATATTACATGGATAATATATTGGAGGAAATAAAAATACCACACCTTATGTATATCATTCCGTTATCTCCCTTACACCAGATATAACATTTCAAAAAATAAAAACTCACATTTTCAGTGATTGGTTATGAAAATAAAGAGAAGATTTGTGAAGTATTATATTAGCCCTCAGTCTTGATGCAAATGTAAGTAGAAGCAATTTAATAATTTCTCACAGGAAAGTTTACAAGTTTAAAACCTGATAAAGTATGGTTTGTTTGGTTTAGGTATTTTTCTGCTTAACTGAAAGAACATTATTGTTAATTTCTTATGGAGAAGAAATATAAACTATATGCATCTATATTATCAAAATTATTCACCCTTTTATATTAGATGGGAATGAACACCACTTCACCTGAAATTTTGGTGTATGTAAGGGATGTTATAGCACAGGTGCCTTCGGACTGTCCTTGGACCTATGAGGCACTGCCTCCATATATTTGTCCAAGGTAAGGTCATCAAACTTTCACTTCTCATTTTTCTCATTGCTGCTTTTGTCTCCTTTAATTCCTTTATCATAAGCTACATCTCCCTTTTAGATACACACCTTCCTCCTGCTTTTAACTCCATTTGACTCACTATACTTATTGTTTATTTTTGGCATTTTTCTGTATTTTATTCCCCAAATTTCACCCCCAAATCCAATATAACTACTTAGAAGCTGTGATCTACTATATTTGGTGACAGATTGGCTTATTGCGTCAATTTTATTCACTACACAAAGGAGCGAAGCTTTCTATTTGTATTACAAAGAGGATGGGTAAGTTGACCGTGGTGTGAGGACTGGGGGTTAGTGACCTCATGTATCTGCAGACAGTGTAAAGTGTTGAAAGCTTGTACTTTATAACAAGATTGGGTCATGTCCACCTGTCTCTGATGTTAAGTTCTGCATCTGCCAAACAAATATAAAGTCCATTGTTTTAGGTTAATTGTACTTTTTGAAGTACAAGAGGTACATACTATTTGGTACATTGACCTTTGACCTAGTTATTACATAATATGATATGATGTGATTTATCCCATATCACCCATGTGAAGTTCAATAAGTGCTGATGTGAATAAAATACAAGTCCTAGTTGAAACAAGTTATTTTATTCCCAAAATGTAGTTTGGTAGTAAAGCACAAATATGAAAACAGCAGCTGAAATACTTCAAAGACCATTACATACACATTTAATATAAAACACAGCTTGGTACCTCATAAAATTGTTTTTGACAAGCGAGACTAAGTACACTTGTTACTTGTACAGTCCCAAGCTATATCACAGATTATTGAAAAAATTAAGGTTGGCTTTAGGTATAACGGTACCAATTGTACAACCCCAGGTGGGCGGAGCTTAAGGTGTAGGGAACATTGCATTCAGAAATAAACCACAAAACTAGCTGTGATTGGTGCATTATGTAAGAGTTGTACTTTCTGTTAGGCTTAAAAAAATGTTGAGCCTCTTGGCAACATGTGAGATTATGTTAATTCATAACTATATCACATTTTGTATTTTTTATGATTTTTTTAAAATGTGGTACACATGACTGAAAATGTGTCTGGTGTAACTAGATAACTCTTACCCCTGTCTAGTTCCAGCAGAGTTATCTCTCTTAAATGCAATGGAGTACCTGGTTCTGTCCTTGTCAAATTGACAATCTAACATTGTTCTCTGTGACAGTGGGTGACATGCATGCTGAGGTAGGATAGAAAGTATATTTATTTCACAAAACATTAGCATTGAGGTCTATGGAAAAACAATTGGTACCGTGATACCTAAAGGGAAGAACAGCCTCCCAGTGTATCCATAGAAACACATACATGTGGGCGGCATTTATGAACTGTACTAGTTAGATGTAGGAAAACAAATGG
The DNA here is from genome assembly GCA_016617855.1 of Megalonaias nervosa. Taxonomy (NCBI): domain Eukaryota; kingdom Metazoa; phylum Mollusca; class Bivalvia; order Unionida; family Unionidae; genus Megalonaias; species Megalonaias nervosa. The sequence goes on from JAECUM010090681.1 coordinate 10,714, forward strand.
ATGCTGAACATTTCTAGTCAAATAGTGACAGTCTTTTAAGAATAAAATGTATGAAATCTTCAGAAAATAGCACAAGTTGACTTTGGATGGTGGCTTTTGATAACTATAGCTATGACAGACATATACTTGTATTGCCTGAAGGCTTTATGTATGTGTAGTCAGCTCTCAGATTGGCATATATGCAACAAAATAAGTTATGTAAACATAATATAGTTGATTTTGGCCAAATATTGACTATTTTACCTGCAAAACATGATAAATCATGTATAAAAAAAAACCAACAAAAAAACCACTATCTTGGTTTTGTAAGGCATGCTATAAACCAAGATAGAGAACACTCTAGGTTCACTTGTATATAGATCACTTGTATCATATAGGATAATCTGGTATGAGTAATTTTAGGTAATGTATTAAAGATATTGTATTCCTTCCCACTTTGATTTTAATTGTCCTGCTCTAATTGTCCATTTTTGTACACTTTTTCCTGTCTTGAAATGGTTCATGCAGTTTATTTAGATAAGTTCTCTGGCATTCCCTTTGTTGAAGTAGCAGGGAATACCAACAGACAAAAACAGTTGACACTTGTATAAGCCCAATTATAACCTACTATTGACTTTCAATTAATTCTATTTATTTCTGTCCAGCTCTTCTTGTGGAATTTCCATATTAGGTCAAACATTGAGTGATCACCATATTAGTCACATATTGCCCATTCCTTCCATTCAAGTCCACACTGTTCTTCAAACTTTGCATCCCATCGAAAGAATTCAAATTGGCATGGGATCCTATATCTGCATGGTTATGGAAGTCTGCACTCCACATGACGGCATTGTAGAGAACATGAACTATTTGAAATAAAAATGCTGTCTCATGTCAGTAAGCAAAATGACATCACTCTTGAGGTCTCCACTACATACAAAAGCTTGGATTTTAGGTTCTCACTTATCAATAATGTATTTTTGGATAATTTAATTGCATTGAAGTTAATACATGTGTTCATGAACTCATCTATATTACGTGGATAATATATTGGAGGAAATAAAAATACCACACCTTATGTATATCATTCAGTTATCTCCCTTACACCAGATATAACATTTCAAAAAATAAAAACTCACATTTTCAGTGATTGGTTATGAAAATAAAGAGAAGATTTGTGAAGTATTATATTAGCCCTCAGTCTTGATGCAAATGTAAGTAGAAGCAATTTAATAATTTCTCACAGGAAAGTTTACAAGTTTAAAAACTGATAAAGTATGTTTTGCTTGGTTTAGGTATTTTTCTGCTTAACTGAAAGAACATTATTGTTAATTTCTTATGTAGAAGAAATATAAACTATATGCATCTATATTATCTAAATTATTCACCCTTTTATATTAGATGGGAATGAACACCACTTCACCTGAAATTTTGGTGCATGTAAGGGATGTTATAGCACAGGTGCCTTCGGACTGTCCTTGGACCTATGGGGCACTGCCTCCATATATTTGTCCAAGGTAAGGTCATCAAACTTTCACTTCTCATTTTTCTCATTGCTGCTTTTGTCTCCTTTAATTCCTTTATCATAAGCTACATCTCCCTTTTAGATACACACCTTCCTCCTGTTTTTAACTCCATTTGACTCACTATACTTATTGTTTATCTTTGGCATTTTTCTGTATTTTATTCCCCAAATTTCACCCCCAAATCCAATATAACTACTTAGAAGCTGTGATCTACTATATTTGGTGACAGATTGGCTTATTGCGTCAATTTTATTCACTACACAAAGGAGCGAAGCTTTCTATTTGTATTACAAAGAGGATGGGTAAGTTGACCGTGGTGTGAGGACTGGGGGTTAGTGACCTCATGTATCTGCAGACAGTGTAAAGTGTTGAAAGCTTGTACTTTATAACAAGATTGGGTCATGTCCACCTGTCTCTGATGTTAAGTTCTGCATCTACCAAACAAATATAAAGTCCATTGTTTTAGGTTAATTGTACTTTTTGAAGTACAAGAGGTACATACTATTTGGTACATTGACCTTTGACCTAGTTATTACATAATATGATATGATGTGATTTATCCCATATCACCCATGTGAAGTTCAATAAGTGCTGATGTGAATAAAATACAAGTCCTAGTTGAAACAAGTTATTTTATTCCCAAAATGTAGTTTGGTAGTAAAGCACAAATATGAAAACAGCAGCTGAAATACTTCAAAGACCATTACATACACATTTAATATAAGACACAGCTTGGTACCTCATAAAATTGTTTTTGACAAGCGAGACTAAGTACACTTGTTACTTGTACAGTCCCAAGCTATATCACAGATTATTGAAAAAATTAAGGTTGGCTTTAGGTATAATGGTACCAATTGTACAACCCCAGGTGGGCGGAGCTTAAGGTGTAGGGAACATTGCATTCAGAAATAAACCACAAAACTAGCTGTGATTGGTGCATTATGTAAGAGTTGTACTTTCTGTTAGGCTTAAAAAAAATGTTGAGCCTCTTGGCAACATGTGAGATTATGTTAATTCATAACTATATCACATTTTGTATTTTTTATGATTTTTTTAAAATGTGGTACACATGACTGAAAATGTGTCTGGTGTAACTAGATAACTCTTACCCCTGTCTAGTTCCAGCAGAGTTATCTCTCTTAAATGCAATGGAGTACCTGGTTCTGTCCTTGTCAAATTGACAATCTAACATTGTTCTCTGTGACAGTGGGTGACATGCATGCTGAGGTAGGATAGAAAGTATATTTATTTCACAAAACATTAGCATTGAGGTCTATGGAAAAACAATTGGTACCGTGATACCTAAAGGGAAGAACAGCCTCCCAGTGTATCCATAGAAACACATACATGTGGGCGGCATTTATGAACTGTACTAGTTAGATGTAGGAAAACAAATGGATGCTGAACATTTCTAGTCAAATAGTGACAGTCTTTTAAGAATAAAATGTATGAAATCTTCAGAAAATAGCACAAGTTGACTTTGGATGGTGGCTTTTGATAACTATAGCTATGACAGACATATACTTGTATTGCCTGAAGGCTTTATGTATGTGTAGGCAGCTCTCAGATTGGCATATATGCAACAAAATAAGTTATGTAAACATAATATAGTTGATTTTGGCCAAATATTGACTATTTTACCTGCAAAACATGATAAATCATGTATAAAAAGAACCAACAAAAAAACCCCACTATCTTGGTTTTGTAAGGCATGCTATAAACCAAGATAGAGAACACTCTAGGTTCACTTGTAAACAGATCACTTGTATCATATAGGATAATCTGGTATGAGTAATTTTAGGTAATTTATTAAAGACATTGTATTCCTTCCCACTTTGATTTTAATTGTCCTGCTCTAATTGTCCATTTTTGTACACTTTTTCCTGCCTTGAAATGGTTCATGCAGTTTATTTAGATAAGTTCTCTGGCATTCCCTTTGTTGAAGTAGCAGGGAATACCAACAGACAAAAACAGTTTCTTTAAGTCAGCATTTCCTATTGACACTTGTATAAGCCCAA
>JAECUM010090682.1:0-15079 GCA_016617855.1 Megalonaias nervosa
CTACTCTTGACTTTCAATTAATTCTATTTATTTCTGTCCAGCTCTTCTTGTGGAATTTCCATATTAGGTCAAACATTGAGTGATCACCATATTAGTCACATATTGCCCATTCCTTCCATTCAAGTCCACACTGTTCTTCAAACTTTGCATCCCGTCGCAAGAATTCAAATTGGCATGGGATCATATCTGCATGTTTATGGAAGTCTGCACTCCACATGACGGCATTGTAGAGAACATGAACTATTTGAAAAAAAAAGGCTGTCTCATGTCAGTAAGCAAAATTACATCACTCTTGAGGTCTCCACTACATACAAAAGCTTGGATTTTAGGTTCTCACTTATCAGTAATGTATTTTTGGATAATTTAATTGCATTGAAGTTAATACATGTGTTCATGAACTCATCTATATTACATGGATAATATATTGGAGGAAATAAAAATACCACACCTTATGTATATCATTCAGTTATCTCCCTTACACCAGATATAACATTTCCAAAAATAAAAACTCACATTTTCAGTCATTGGTTATGAAAATAAAGAGAAGATTTGTGAAGTATTATATTAGCCCTCAGTCTTGATGCAAATGTAAGTAGAAGCAATTTAATAATTTCTCACAGGAAAGTTTACAAGTTTAAAAACTGATAAAGTATGGTTTGTTTGGTTTAGGTATTTTTCTGCTTAACTGAAAGAACATTATTGTTAATTTCTTATGGAGAAGAAATATAAACTATATGCATCTATATTATCAAAATTATTCACCCTTTTATATTAGATGGAAATGAACACCACTTCACCTGAAATTTTGGTGCATGTAAGGGATGTTATAGCACAGGTGCCTTCGGACTGTCCTTGGACCTATGGGGCACTCCCCCCATATATTTGTCCAAGGTAAGGTCATCAAACTTTCACTTCTCATTTTTCTCATTGCTGCTTTTGTCTCCTTTAATTCCTTTATCATAAGCTACATCTCCCTTTTAGATACACACCTTCCTCCTGTTTTTAACTCCATTTGACTCTCTATACTTATTGTTTATCTTTGGCATTTTTCTGTATTTTATTCCCCAAATTTCACCCCCAAATCCAATATAACTACTTAGAAGCTGTGATCTACTATATTTGGTGACAGATTGGCTTATTGCGTCAATTTTATTCACTACACAAAGGAGCGAAGCTTTCTATTTGTATTACAAAGAGGATGGGTAAGTTGACCGTGGTGTGAGGACTGGGGGTTAGTGACCTCATGTATCTGCAGACAGTGTAAAGTGTTGAAAGCTTGTACTTTATAACAAGATTGGGTCATGTCCACCTGTCTCTGATGTTAAGTTCTGCATCTACCAAACAAATATAAAGTCCATTGTTTTAGGTTAATTGTACTTTTTGAAGTACAAGAGGTACATACTATTTGGTACATTGACCTTTGACCTACTTATTACATAATATGATATGATGTGATTTATCCCATATCACCCATGTGAAGTTCAATAAGTGCTGATGTGAATAAAATACAAGTCCTAGTTGAAACAAGTTATTTTATTCCCAAAATGTAGTTTGGTAGTAAAGCACAAATATGAAAACAGCAGCTGAAATGCTTCAAAGACCATTACATACACATTTAATATAAGACACAGCTTGGTACTTCATAAAATTGTTTTTGACAAGCGAGACTAAGTACACTTGTTACTTGTACAGTCCCAAGCTATATCACAGATTATTGAAAAAATTAAGGTTGGCTTTAGGTATAACGGTACCAATTGTACAACCCCAGGTGGGCGGAGCTTAAGGTGTAGGGAACATTGCATTCAGAAATAAACCACAAAACCAGCTGTGATTGGTGCATTATGTAAGAGTTGTACTTTCTGTTAGGCTTAAAAAAATGTTGAGCCTCTTGGCAACATGTGAGATTATGTTAATTCATAACTATATCACATTTTGTATTTTTTATGATTTTTTTAAAATGTGGTACACATGACTGAAAATGTGTCTGGTGTAACTAGATAACTCTTACCCCTGTCTAGTTCCAGCAGAGTTATCTCTCTTAAATGCAATGGAGTACCTGGTTCTGTCCTTGTCAAATTGACAATCTAACATTGTTCTCTGTGACAGTGGGTGACATGCACGCTGAGGTAGGATAGAAAGTATATTTATTTCACAAAACATTAGCATTGAGGTCTATGGAAAAACAATTGGTACCGTGATACCTAAAGGGAAGAGCAGCCTCCCAGTGTATCCATAGAAACACATACATGTGGGCGGCATTTATGAACTGTACTAGTTAGATGTAGGAAAACAAATGGATGCTGAACATTTCTAGTCAAATAGTGACAGTCTTTTAAGAATAAAATGTATGAAATCTTCAGAAAATAGCACAAGTTGACTTTGGATGGTGGCTTTTGATAACTATAGCTATGACAGACATATACTTGTATTGCCTGAAGGCTTTATGTATGTGTAGTCAGCTCTCAGATTGGCATATATGCAACAAAATAAGTTATGTAAACATAATATAGTTGATTTTGGATCAAATATTGACTATTTTACCTGCAAAACATGATACATCATGTATAACAAAAACCCAACAAAAAACCACTATCTTGGTTTTGTAAGGCATGCTATAAACCAAGATAGAGAACACTCTAGGTTCACTTGTAAATAGATCACTTGTATCATATAGGATAATCTGGTATGAGTAATTTTAGGTAATTTATTAAAGATATTGTATTCCTTCCCACTTTGATTTTAATTGTCCTGCTCTAATTGTCCATTTTTGTACACTTTTTCCTGCCTTGAAATGGTTCATGCAGTTTATTTAGATAAGTTCTCTGGCATTCCCTTTGTTGAAGTAGCAGGGAATACCAACAGACAAAAAACAGTTCCTATTGACACTTGTATAAGCCCAATTATAACCTACTATTGACTTTCAATTAATTCTATTTATTTCTGTCCAGCTCTTCTTGTGGAATTTCCATATTAGGTCAAACATTGAGTGATCACCATATTAGTCACATATTGCCCATTCCTTCCATTCAAGTCCACACTGTTCTTCAAACTTTGCATCCCATCGCAAGAATTCAAATTGGCATGGGATCATATCTGCATGTTTATGGAAGTCTGCACTCCACATGACGGCATTGTAGAGAACATGAACTATTTGAAATAAAAATGCTGTCTCATGTCAGTAAGCAAAATTACATCACTCTTGAGGTCTCCACTACATACAAAAGCTTGGATTTTAGGTTCTCACTTATCAATAATGTATTTTTGGATAATTTAATTGCATTGAAGTTAATACATGTGTTCATGAACTCATCTATATTACGTGGATAATATATTGGAGGAAATAAAAATACCACACCTTATGTATATCATTCAGTTATCTCCCTTACACCAGATATAACATTTCAAAAAATAAAAACTCACATTTTCAGTGATTGGTTATGAAAATAAAGAGAAGATTTGTGAAGTATTATATTAGCCCTCAGTCTTGATGCAAATGTAAGTAGAAGCAATTTAATAATTTCTCACAGGAAAGTTTACAAGTTTAAAAACTGATAAAGTATGTTTTGTTTGGTTTAGGTATTTTTCTGCTTAACTGAAAGAACATTATTGTTAATTTCTTATGGAGAAGAAATATAAACTATATGCATCTATATTATCAAAATTATTCACCCTTTTATATTAGATGGGAATGAACACCACTTCACCTGAAATTTTGGTGCATGTAAGGGATGTTATAGCACAGGTGCCTTCGGACTGTCCTTGGACCTATGGGGCACTGCCTCCATATATTTGTCCAAGGTAAGGTCATCAAACTTTCACTTCTCATTTTTCTCATTGCTGCTTTTGTCTCCTTTAATTCCTTTATCATAAGCTACATCTCCCTTTAGATACACACCTTCCTCCTGTTTTTAACTCCATTTGACTCACTATACTTATTGTTTATCTTTGGCATTTTTCTGTATTTTATTCCCCAAATTTCACCCCCAAATCCAATATAACTACTTAGAAGCTGTGATCTACTATATTTGGTGACAGATTGGCTTATTGCGTCAATTTTATTCACTACACAAAGGAGCGAAGCTTTCTATTTGTATTACAAAGAGGATGGGTAAGTTGACCGTGGTGTGAGGACTGGGGGTTAGTGACCTCATGTATCTGCAGACAGTGTAAAGTGTTGAAAGCTTGTACTTTATAACAAGATTGGGTCATGTCCACCTGTCTCTGATGTTAAGTTCTGCATCTACCAAACAAATATAAAGTCCATTGTTTTAGGTTAATTGTACTTTTTGAAGTACAAGAGGTACATACTATTTGGTACATTGACCTTTGACCTAGTTATTACATAATATGATATGATGTGATTTATCCCATATCACCCATGTGAAGTTCAATAAGTGCTGATGTGAATAAAATACAAGTCCTAGTTGAAACAAGTTATTTTATTCCCAAAATGTAGTTTGGTAGTAAAGCACAAATATGAAAACAGCAGCTGAAATACTTCAAAGACCATTACATACACATTTAATATAAGACACAGCTTGGTACCTCATAAAATTGTTTTTGACAAGCGAGACTAAGTACACTTGTTACTTGTACAGTCCCAAGCTATATCACAGATTATTGAAAAAATTAAGGTTGGCTTTAGGTATAACGGTACCAATTGTACAACCCCAGGTGGGCGGAGCTTAAGGTGTAGGGAACATTGCATTCAGAAATAAACCACAAAACTAGCTGTGATTGGTGCATTATGTAAGAGTTGTACTTTCTGTTAGGCTTAAAAAAATGTTGAGCCTCTTGGCAACATGTGAGATTATGTTAATTCATAACTATATCACATTTTGTATTTTTTATGATTTTTTTAAAATGTGGTACACATGACTGAAAATGTGTCTGGTGTAACTAGATAACTCTTACCCCTGTCTAGTTCCAGCAGAGTTATCTCTCTTAAATGCAATGGAGTACCTGGTTCTGTCCTTGTCAAATTGACAATCTAACATTGTTCTCTGTGACAGTGGGTGACATGCATGCTGAGGTAGGATAGAAAGTATATTTATTTCACAAAACATTAGCATTGAGGTCTATGGAAAAACAATTGGTACCGTGATACCTAAAGGGAAGAACAGCCTCCCAGTGTATCCATAGAAACACATACATGTGGGCGGCATTTATGAACTGTACTAGTTAGATGTAGGAAAACAAATGGATGCTGAACATTTCTAGTCAAATAGTGACAGTCTTTTAAGAATAAAATGTATGAAATCTTCAGAAAATAGCACAAGTTGACTTTGGATGGTGGCTTTTGATAACTATAGCTATGACAGACATATACTTGTATTGCCTGAAGGCTTTATGTATGTGTAGCCAGCTCTCAGATTGGCATATATGCAACAAAATAAGTTATGTAAACATAATATAGTTGATTTTGGCCAAATATTGACTATTTTACCTGCAAAACATGATAAATCATGTATAAAAAAACCCAACAAAAAAACCACTATCTTGGTTTTGTAAGGCATGCTATAAACCAAGATAGAGAACACTCTAGGTTCACTTGTATATAGATCACTTGTATCATATAGGATAATCTGGTATGAGTAATTTTAGGTAATGTATTAAAGATATTGTATTCCTTCCCACTTTGATTTTAATTGTCCTGCTCTAATTGTCCATTTTTGTACACTTTTTCCTGTCTTGAAATGGTTCATGCAGTTTATTTAGATAAGTTCTCTGGCATTCCCTTTGTTGAAGTAGCAGGGAATACCAACAGACAAAAACAGTTGACACTTGTATAAGCCCAATTATAACCTACTATTGACTTTCAATTAATTCTATTTATTTCTGTCCAGCTCTTCTTGTGGAATTTCCATATTAGGTCAAACATTGAGTGATCACCATATTAGTCACATATTGCCCATTCCTTCCATTCAAGTCCACACTGTTCTTCAAACTTTGCATCCCATCGCAAGAATTCAAATTGGCATGGGATCATATCTGCATGTTTATGGAAGTCTGCACTCCACATGACGGCATTGTAGAGAACATGAACTATTTGAAATAAAAATGCTGTCTCATGTCAGTAAGCAAAATTACATCACTCTTGAGGGCTCCACTACATACAAAAGCTTGGATTTTAGGTTCTCACTTATCAATAATGTATTTTTGGATAATTTAATTGCATTGAAGTTAATACATGTGTTCATGAACTCATCTATATTACATGGATAATATATTGGAGGAAATAAAAATACCACACCTTATGTATATCATTCAGTTATCTCCCTTACACCAGATATAACATTTCAAAAAATAAAAACTCACATTTTCAGTGATTGGTTATGAAAATAAAGAGAAGATTTGTGAAGTATTATATTAGCCCTCAGTCTTGATGCAAATGTAAGTAGAAGCAATTTAATAATTTCTCACAGGAAAGTTTACAAGTTTAAAAACTGATAAAGTATGTTTTGCTTGGTTTAGGTATTTTTCTGCTTAACTGAAAGAACATTATTGTTAATTTCTTATGTAGAAGAAATATAAACTATATGCATCTATATTATCTAAATTATTCACCCTTTTATATTAGATGGGAATGAACACCACTTCACCTGAAATTTTGGTGCATGTAAGGGATGTTATAGCACAGGTGCCTTCGGACTGTCCTTGGACCTATGGGGCACTGCCTCCATATATTTCTCCAAGGTAAGGTCATCAAACTTTCACTTCTCATTTTTCTCATTGCTGCTTTTGTCTCCTTTAATTCCTTTATCATAAGCTACATCTCCCATTTAGATACACACCTTCCTCCTGTTTTTAACTCCATTTGACCCACTATACTTATTGTTTATCTTTGGCATTTGTCTGTATTTTATTCCCCAAATTTCACCCCCAAATCCAATATAACTACTTAGAAGCTGTGATCTACTATATTTGGTGACAGATTGGCTTATTGCGTCAATTTTATTGACTACACAAAGGAGCGAAGCTTTCTATTTGTATTACAAAGAGGATGGGTAAGTTGACCGTGGTGTGAGGACTGGGGGTTAGTGACCTCATGTATCTGCAGACAGTGTAAAGTGTTGAAAGCTTGTACTTTATAACAAGATTGGGTCATGTCCACCTGTCTCTGATGTTAAGTTCTGCATCTACCAAACAAATATAAAGTCCATTGTTTTAGGTTAATTGTACTTTTTGAAGTACAAGAGGTACATACTATTTGGTACATTGACCTTTGACCTAGTTATTACATAATATGATATGATGTGATTTATCCCATATCACCCATGTGAAGTTCAATAAGTGCTGATGTGAATAAAATACAAGTCCTAGTTGAAACAAGTTATTTTATTCCCAAAATGTAGTTTGGTAGTAAAGCACAAATATGAAAACAGCAGCTGAAATACTTCAAAGACCATTACATACACATTTAATATAAAAGACACAGCTTGGTACCTCATAAAATTGTTTTTGACAAGCGAGACTAAGTACACTTGTTACTTGTACAGTCCCAAGCTATATCACAGATTATTGAAAAAATTAAGGTTGGCTTTAGGTATAACGGTACCAATTGTACAACCCCAGGTGGGCGGAGCTTAAGGTGTAGGGAACATTGCATTCAGAAATAAACCACAAAACTAGCTGTGATTGGTGCATTATGTAAGAGTTGTACTTTCTGTTAGGCTTAAAAAAATGTTGAGCCTCTTGGCAACATGTGAGATTATGTTAATTCATAACTATATCACATTTTGTATTTTTTATGATTTTTTTAAAATGTGGTACACATGACTGAAAATGTGTCTGGTGTAACTAGATAACTCTTACCCCTGTCTAGTTCCAGCAGAGTTATCTCTCTTAAATGCAATGGAGTACCTGGTTCTGTCCTTGTCAAATTGACAATCTAACATTGTTCTCTGTGACAGTGGGTGACATGCATGCTGAGGTAGGATAGAAAGTATATTTATTTCACAAAACATTAGCATTGAGGTCTATGGAAAAACAATTGGTACCGTGATACCTAAAGGGAAGAACAGCCTCCCAGTGTATCCATAGAAACACATACATGTGGGCGGCATTTATGAACTGTACTAGTTAGATGTAGGAAAACAAATGGATGCTGAACATTTCTAGTCAAATAGTGACAGTCTTTTAAGAATAAAATGTATGAAATCTTCAGAAAATAGCACAAGTTGACTTTGGATGGTGGCTTTTGATAACTATAGCTATGACAGACATATACTTGTATTGCCTGAAGGCTTTATGTATGTGTAGCCAGCTCTCAGATTGGCATATATGCAACAAAATAAGTTATGTAAACATAATATAGTTGATTTTGGCCAAATATTGACTATTTTACCTGCAAAACATGATAAATCATGTATAAAAAAAAACCAACAAAAAAACCACTATCTTGGTTTTGTAAGGCATGCTATAAACCAAGATAGAGAACACTCTAGGTTCACTTGTAAATAGATCACTTGTATCATATAGGATAATCTGGTATGAGTAATTTTAGGTAATGTATTAAAGATATTGTATTCCTTCCCACTTTGATTTTAATTGTCCTGCTCTAATTGTCCATTTTTGTACACTTTTTCCTGTCTTGAAATGGTTCATGCAGTTTATTTAGATAAGTTCTCTGGCATTCCCTTTGTTGAAGTAGCAGGGAATACCAACAGACAAAAACAGTTTCTTTAAGACACTTGTATAAGCCCAATTATAACCTACTATTGACTTTCAATTAATTCTATTTATTTCTGTCCAGCTCTTCTTGTGGAATTTCCATATTAGGTCAAACATTGAGTGATCACCATATTAGTCACATATTGCCCATTCCTTCCATTCAAGTCCACACTGTTCTTCAAACTTTGCATCCCATCGAAAGAATTCAAATTGGCATGGGATCCTATATCTGCATGGTTATGGAAGTCTGCACTCCACATGACGGCATTGTAGAGAACATGAACTATTTGAAATAAAAATGCTGTCTCATGTCAGTAAGCAAAATGACATCACTCTTGAGGTCTCCACTACATACAAAAGCTTGGATTTTAGGTTCTCACTTATCAATAATGTATTTTTGGATAATTTAATTGCATTGAAGTTAATACATGTGTTCATGAACTCATCTATATTACGTGGATAATATATTGGAGGAAATAAAAATACCACACCTTATGTATATCATTCAGTTATCTCCCTTACACCAGATATAACATTTCAAAAAATAAAAACTCACATTTTCAGTGATTGGTTATGAAAATAAAGAGAAGATTTGTGAAGTATTATATTAGCCCTCAGTCTTGATGCAAATGTAAGTAGAAGCAATTTAATAATTTCTCACAGGAAAGTTTACAAGTTTAAAAACTGATAAAGTATGTTTTGCTTGGTTTAGGTATTTTTCTGCTTAACTGAAAGAACATTATTGTTAATTTCTTATGTAGAAGAAATATAAACTATATGCATCTATATTATCTAAATTATTCACCCTTTTATATTAGATGGGAATGAACGCCACTTCACCTGAAATTTTGGTGCATGTAAGGGATGTTATAGCACAGGTGCCTTCGGACTGTCCTTGGACCTATGGGGCACTGCCTCCATATATTTCTCCAAGGTAAGGTCATCAAACTTTCACTTCTCATTTTTCTCATTGCTGCTTTTGTCTCCTTTAATTCCTTTATCATAAGCTACATCTCCCTTTTAGATACACACCTTCCTCCTGTTTTTAACTCCATTTGACTCACTATACTTATTGTTTATCTTTGGCATTTTTCTGTATTTTATTCCCCAAATTTCACCCCCAAATCCAATATAACTACTTAGAAGCTGTGATCTACTATATTTGGTGACAGATTGGCTTATTGCGTCAATTTTATTGACTACACAAAGGAGCGAAGCTTTCTATTTGTATTACAAAGAGGATGGGTAAGTTGACCGTGGTGTGAGGACTGGGGGTTAGTGACCTCATGTATCTGCAGACAGTGTAAAGTGTTGAAAGCTTGTACTTTATAACAAGATTGGGTCATGTCCACCTGTCTCTGATGTTAAGTTCTGCATCTACCAAACAAATATAAAGTCCATTGTTTTAGGTTAATTGTACTTTTTGAAGTACAAGAGGTACATACTATTTGGTACATTGACCTTTGACCTACTTATTACATAATATGATATGATGTGATTTATCCCATATCACCCATGTGAAGTTCAATAAGTGCTGATGTGAATAAAATACAAGTCCTAGTTGAAACAAGTTATTTTATTCCCAAAATGTAGTTTGGTAGTAAAGCACAAATATGAAAACAGCAGCTGAAATACTTCAAAGACCATTACATACACATTTAATATAAGACACAGCTTGGTACCTCATAAAATTGTTTTTGACAAGCGAGACTAAGTACACTTGTTACTTGTACAGTCCCAAGCTATATCACAGATTATTGAAAAAATTAAGGTTGGCTTTAGGTATAACGGTACCAATTGTACAACCCCAGGTGGGCGGAGCTTAAGGTGTAGGGAACATTGCATTCAGAAATAAACCACAAAACTAGCTGTGATTGGTGCATTATGTAAGAGTTGTACTTTCTGTTAGGCTTAAAAAAATGTTGAGCCTCTTGGCAACATGTGAGATTATGTTAATTCATAACTATATCACATTTTGTATTTTTCATGATTTTTTAAAATGTGGTACACATGACTGAAAATGTGTCTGGTGTAACTAGATAACTCTTACCCCTGTCTAGTTCCAGCAGAGTTATCTCTCTTAAATGCAATGGAGTACCTGGTTCTGTCCTTGTCAAATTGACAATCTAACATTGTTCTCTGTGACAGTGGGTGACATGCATGCTGAGGTAGGATAGAAAGTATATTTATTTCACAAAACATTAGCATTGAGGTCTATGGAAAAACAATTGGTACCGTGATACCTAAAGGGAAGAACAGTCTCCCAGTGTATCCATAGAAACACATACATGTGGGCGGCATTTATGAACTGTACTAGTTAGATGTAGGAAAACAAATGGATGCTGAACATTTCTAGTCAAATAGTGACAGTCTTTTAAGAATAAAATGTAGGAAATCTTCAGAAAATAGCACAAGTTGACTTTGGATGGTGGCTTTTGATAACTATAGCTATGACAGACATATACTTGTATTGCCTGAAGGCTTTATGTATGTGTAGCCAGCTCTCAGATTGGCATATATGCAACAAAATAAGTTATGTAAACATAATATAGTTGATTTTTGCCAAATATTGACTATTTTACCTGCAAAACATGATAAATCATGTATAAAAAAAAAAACCAACAAAAAAACCACTATCTTGGTTTTGTAAGGCATGCTATAAACCAAGATAGAGAACACTCTAGGTTCACTTGTATATAGATCACTTGTATCACATAGGATAATCTGGTATGAGTAATTTTAGGTAATGTATTAAAGATATTGTATTCCTTCCCACTTTGATTTTAATTGTCCTGCTCTAATTGTCCATTTTTGTACACTTTTTCCTGTCTTGAAATGGTTCATACAGTTTATTTAGATAAGTTCTCTGGCATTCCCTTTGTTGAGGTAGCAGGGAATACCAACAGACAAAAACAGTTTCTTTAAGTCAGCATTTCCTATTGACACTTGTATAAGCCCAATTATAACCTACTATTGACTTTCAATTCATTCTATTTATTTCTGTCCAGCTACTCTTTTGGAATTTCCATATTAGGTCAAACATTGAGTGATCACCATATTAGTCACATATTGCCCATTCCTTCCATTCAAGTCCACACTGTTCTTCAAACTTTGCATCCCATCGAACGAATTCAAATTGGCATGGGATCCTATATCTGCATGGTTATGGAAGTCTGCACTCCACATGACGGCATTGTAGAGAACATGAACTATTTGAAATAAAAATGCTGTCTCATGTCAGTAAGCAAAATTACATCACTCTTGAGGTCTCCACTACATATAAAAGCTTGGATTTTAGGTTCTCACTTATCAATAATGTATTTTTGGATAATTTAATTGCATTGAAGTTAATACATGTGTTCATGAACTCATCTATATTACGTGGATAATATATTGGAGGAAATAAAAATACCACACCTTATATATATCATTCAGTTATCTCCCTTACACCAGATATAACATTTCAAAAAATAAAAACTCACATTTTCAGTGATTGGTTATGAAAATAAAGAGAAGATTTGTGAAGTATTGTATTAGCCCTCAATCTTGATGCAAATGTAAGTAGAAGCAATTTAATAATTTCTCACAGGAAAGTTTACAAGTTTAAAAACTGATAAAGTATGTTTGGCTTGGTTTAGGTATTTTTCTGCTTAACTGAAAGAACATTATTGTTAATTTCTTATGTAGAAGAAATATAAACTATATGCATCTATATTATCTAAATTATTCACCCTTTTATATTAGATGGGAATGAACGCCACTTCACCTGAAATTTTGGTGCATGTAATGGATGTTATAGCACAGGTGCCTTCGGACTGTCCTTGGACCTATGGGGCACTGCCTCCATATATTTCTCCAAGGTAAGGTCATCAAACTTTCACTTCTCATTTTTCTCATTGCTGCTTTTGTCTCCTTTAATTCCTTTATCATAAGCTACATCTCCCAGTTAGATACACACCTTCCTCCTGTTTTTAACTCCATTTGACTCACTATACTTATTGTTTATCTTTGGCATTTGTCTGTATTTTATTCCCCAAATTTCACCCCCAAATCCAATATAACTACTTAGAATCTGTGATCTACTATATTTGGTGACAGATTGGCTTATTGCGTCAATTTTATTGACTACACAAAGGAGCGAAGCTTTCTATTTGTATTACAAAGAGGATGGGTAAGTTGACCGTGGTGTGAGGACTGGGGGTTAGTGACCTCATGTATCTGCAGACAGTGTAAAGTGTTGGAAGCTTGTACTTTATAACAAGATTGGGTCATGTCCACCTGTCTCTGATGTTAAGTTCTGCATCTACCAAACAAATATAAAGTCCATTGTTTTAGGTTAATTGTACCTTTTGAAGTACAAGAGGTTCATACTATTTGGTATATTGACCTTTGACCTAGTTATTATATAATATGATATGATGTGATTTATCCCATATCACCCATGTGAACTTCAATAAGTGCTGATGTGAATAAAATACAAGTCCTAGTTGAAACAAGTTATTTTATTCCCAAAATGTAGTTTGGTAGTAAAGCACAAATATGAAAACAGCAGCTGAAATACTTCAAAGACCATTACATACACATTTAATATAAAAGACACAGCTTGGTACCTCATAAAATTGTTTTTGACAAGCGAGACTAAGTACACTTGTTACTTGTACAGTCCCAAGCTATATCACAGATTATTGAAAAAAATTAAGGTTGGCTTTAGGTATAACGGTACCAATTGTACAACCCCAGGTGAGCGGAGCTTAAGGTGTAGGGAACATTGCATTCAGAAATAAACCACAAAACTAGCTGTGATTGGTGCATTATGTAAGAGTTGTACTTTCTGTTAGGCTTAAAATAAATGTTGAGCCTCTTGGCAACATGTGAGATTATGTTAATTCATAACTATATCACATTTTGTATTTTTCATGATTTTTTTAAAATGTGGTACACATGACTGAAGATGTGTCTGGTGTAACTAGATAACTCTTACCCCTGTCTAGTTCCAGCAGAGTTATCTCTCTTAAATGCAATGGAGTACCTGGTTCTGTCCTTATCAAATTGACAATCTAACATTGTTCTCTGTGACAGTGGGTGACATGCATGCTGAGGTAGGATAGAAAGTATATTTATTTCACAAAACATTAGCATTGAGGTCTATGGAAAAACAATTGGTACCGTGATACCTAAAGGGAAGAACAGTCTCCCAGTGTATCCATAGAAACACATACATGTGGGCGGCATTTATGAACTGTACTGGTTAGATGTAGGAAAACAAATGGATGCTGAACATTTCTAGTCAAATAGTGACAGTCTTTTAAGAATAAAATGTATGAAATCCTCAGAAAATAGCACAAGTTGACTTTGGATGGTGGCTTTTGATAACTATAGCTATGACAGACATATACTTGTATTGCCTGAAGGCTTTATGTATGTGTAGCCAGCTCTCAGATTGGCATATATGCAACAAAATAAGTTATGTAAACATAATATAGTTGATTTTGGCCAAATATTGACTATTTTACCTGCAAAACATGATAAATCATGTATAAAAAAAAAAAACCAACAAAAAAACCACTATCTTGGTTTTGTAAGGCATGCTATAAACCAAGATAGAGAACACTCTAGGTTCACTTATATATAGATCACTTGTATCATATAGGATAATCTGGTATGAGTAATTTTAGGTAATGTATTAAAGATATTGTATTCCTTCCCACTTTGATTTTAATTGTCCTGCTCTAATTGTCCATTTTTGTACACTTTTTCCTGTCTTGAAATGGTTCATGCAGTTTATTTAGATAAGTTCTCTGGCATTCCCTTTGTTGAAGTAGCAGGGAATACCAACAGACAAAACAGTTGACACTTGTATAAGCCCAATTATAACCTACTATTGACTTTCAATTAATTCTATTTATTTCTGTCCAGCTCTTCTTGTGGAATTTCCATATTAGGTCAAACATTGAGTGATCACCATATTAGTCACATATTGCCCATTCCTTCCATTCAAGTCCACACTGTTCTTCAAACTTTGCATCCCATCGCAAGAATTCAAATTGGCATGGGATCATATCTGCATGTTTATGGAAGTCTGCACTCCACATGACAGCATTGTAGAGAACATGAACTATTTGAAATAAAAATGCTGTCTCATGTCAGTAAGCAAAATTACATCACTCTTGAGGTCTCCACTACATACAAAAGCTTGGATTTTAGGTTCTCACTTATCAATAATGTATTTTTGGATAATTTAATTGCATTAAAGTTAATACATGTGTTCATGAACTCATCTATATTACGTGGATAATATATTGGAGGAAATAAAAATACCACACCTTATGTATATCATTCAGTTATCTCCCTTACACCAGATATAACATTTCAAAAAAATAAAAACTCACATTTTCAGTGATTGGTT